>JAPZAG010002201.1:0-20232 GCA_027475135.1 Bactrocera correcta | reverse complement strand
TTAAAAATTTTTAAAAAAAACCTTTTTTAAACAACGAAGTTAACAAAAAACCATAAGGGAAAAGGATATTTGGAATTCCGTAATCTTATATTTAGTTATAAAGTCGATTTTGTTGTATAAATATACGCATTTAGCAATCGATATCGAAATGCTTCAAATCATTAGTTTAACATATTTATATTAATTAACCTTCTTTAACGTATTGAAGTTGATATAAAGCCATGGCGGCATAACGACAGTACATTTGGAAGAATTCCGTAATCTTATGTTTAGGTATAAATTCGATTTTCTTGTATATACACATTTAGCAAGCGATATCGAAATGCTTCAAATCATTAGTTTAACATATTTAAGTTAATAAACCTTCTTTAACGAACTGAAGTTAACATAAAGCCATAACGGCATAACGGCAGTGCATTTAGAAGAATTCCGTTATCTTATATTTAGGTATAAAATCGATTTTCTTGTATATACACATATAGCAATCGATATCGAAATGCTTCAAATCATTAGTTTAACATATTTAAATAAATTAATCCTCTTTATCTTATAGAAGTCCACAAAAGCCTTAACGGCATAACGGCAGTGCAGTTTGGAAGAGTTCCGTAATCTTATATTTATGTATTAAGTCGATTTTGTTGTATATGCGCATTTAGCAATCGACATCGAAATGCTTCAAATCATTAGTTTAACATATTTAAGATAATTAACCCTCTTTATCTTACTGAAGTCTACAAAAGCCTTAACGGCATAACGGCAGTGCATTTGGAAGAGTTCCGTAATCTTATATTTAGGTATAAAGTCGATTTTCTTGTATATACGCATTTAGCAATCGACATCGAAATGCTTTAAATCATTAGTTTAACATATTAAAGTAAATTAAACATCTTTAACGTAATGAAGATGATATAAAGCCACGGCGGCATAACGACAGTGCATGTAGAAGAATTCCGTAATCTTATATTTAGGTATAAAGTCGATTTTCTTGTACATACGCATTTAGCAATCGATATCGAAATGCTTCAAATAACTGGTTTAGCATATTTAGGTTAATTAGCCTTCTTTATCTTACCGAAGTTTACATAAAGCCATAACGGGAGTATATTTGGGTGAATTCCGTAATCTTTTATTTAGGTATAAAATCGATTGTCTTGTACATACACATTTAGCAATCGATATCGAATTGCTTCAAATCATTAGTTTAACATATTTAAGTTCATAAACCTTCTTTAACGGACTGAAGTTGGCATAAAGCAATGGCGGCATAACGACAGTGCATTCGGAAGAATCCCGTTATCTTATATTTAGGTATAAAGTCGATTTTGTTGTATATACTCATTTAGCAATCAATATCGAAATGCTTCAAATCATTAGTTTAATATATTTAAGTTAATAACGCTTCTTTAACGCACTGAAGTTAACATAAAGCCATGGCGGCATAACGGCAGTTCATGTAGAAGAATTCCGCAATCTTATATTTAGGCATAAAGTCGATTTTCTTGTATATACACATATAGCAATCGATATCGAAATGCTTCAAATCATTAGTTTAAAATATTTTAGTTCATAAACCTTCCTAAACGTATTGAAGGTAATACAAAGCTATGGCGGCCTAACGACAGTACATTTGGAAGAATTCCGTAATCTTATATTTAGGTATAAAGTCGATTTTCTTGTATATACACATTTAGCAATCGATATCGGAATGCTTCAAATCATTAGTTTAACATATTTAAGCTAATAACGCTTCTTTAACGCACTGAAGTTAACATAAAGCCATGGCGGCATAACGGCAGTTCATGTAGAAGAATTCCGCAATCTTATATTTAGGCATAAAGTCGATTTTCTTGTATATACACATATAGCAATCGATATCGAAATGCTTCAAATCATTAGTTTAAAATATTTTAGTTCATAAACCTTCCTAAACGTATTGAAGGTAATACAAAGCTATGGCGGCCTAACGACAGTACATTTGGAAGAATTCCGTAATCTTATATTTAGGTATAAAGTCGATTTTCTTGTATATACACATTTAGCAATCGATATCGGAATGCTTCAAATCATTAGTTTAACATATTTAAGTAAATTAATCCTCTTTATCTTATAGAAGTCTACAAACGGCTTAACGGCATAACGGCAAAGCATTAAGAAGAATTACGTAATCTTGTATTTAGGTATAAAGTCGATTTTGTTGTATATACGCATTTAGCAATCGATATCGCATTGCTTCAAATCATTAGTTTAACATATTTAAGCTAATTAACCCTCTTTATCTTACTAAAGTCTACAAAAGCCTTAACGGCGTAACGGCAGTGCCTTTGACAGAATTCCGTTATCTTATATTTAGGTATAAAGTCGATTTTCTTGTATATACTCATTTAGTAACCGATATCGAAATGCCTCAAATCATTAGTTTAATATATTTAAGCTGATAACGCTTCTTTAACGCACTGAAGTTAACATAAAGCCATGGCGGCATAACGGCAGTTCAGAAGAATTCCGCAATCTTATATTTAGTCATAAAGTCGATTTTCTTGTATATACACATATAGCAATCGATATCGAAATGCTTCAAATCATTAGTTTAAAATATTTTAGTTCATAAACCTTCCTAAACGTATTGAAGGTAATACAAAGCTATGGCGGCCTAACGACAGTATATTTGGAAGAATTCCGTAATCTTATATTTAGGTATAAAGTCGATTTTCTTGTATATACACATTTAGCAATCGATATCGGAATGCTTCAAATCATTAGTTTAACATATTTAAGTAAATTAATCCTCTTTATCTTACAGAAGTCTACAAAAGCCTTAACGGCATAACGGCAGTGCATTTGGAAGAGTTCCGTAATCTTATATTTAGGTATTAAGTCGATTTTGTTGCATATACGTATTTAGCAATCGACATCGAAATGCTTCAAATCATTAGTTTAACATATTTAAGATAATTAACCCTCTTTATCTTACTGAAGTCTGCAAAAGCCTTAACGGCATAACGGCAGTATATTTGGGTGAATTCCGTAATCTTTTATTTAGGTATAAAATCGATTTTCTTGTACATACACATTAAGCTATCGATATCGAAATGCTTCAAATCATTAGTTTAACATATTTAAGTTAATTAACCCTCTTTATCTTACCGAAGTCTACAAACGGCTTAACGGCATAACGGCAAAGCATTCAGAAGAATTACGTAATCTTATATTTAGGTATAAAGACGATTTTGTTGTATATACACATTTAGCAATCGATATCGAATTGCTTCAAATCATTAGTTTACATATTTAAGCTAATTAACCCTCTTATCTTACTAGAGTCTACAAAAGCCTTAACGGCGTAACGACAGTGCATTCGGAAGAATTCCGTTATCTTATATTTAGGTATAAAGTCGATTTTGTTGTATATACTCATTTAGCAATCAATATCGAAATGCTTCAAATCATTAGTTTAATATATTTAAGTTAATAACGCTTCTTTAACGCACTGAAGTTAACATAAAGCCATGGCGGCATAACGGCAGTTCATGTAGAAGAATTCCGCAATCTTATATTTAGGCATAAAGTCGATTTTCTTGTATATACACATATAGCAATCGATATCGAAATGCTTCAAATCATTAGTTTAAAATATTTATGTTCATAACCTTCTTTAACGGACTGAAGTTGGCATAAAGCAATGGCGGCATAACGACAGTGCATTCGGAAGAATTCCGTTATCTTATATTTAGGTATAAAGTCGATTTTGTTGTATATACTCATTTAGCAATCAATATCGAAATGCTTCAAATCATTAGTTTAATATATTTAAGTTAATAACGCTTCTTTAACGCACTGAAGTTAACATAAAGCCATGGCGGCATAACGGCAGTTCATGTAGAAGAATTCCGCAATCTTATATTTAGGCATAAAGTCGATTTTCTTGTATATATACATATAGCAATCGATATCGAAATGCTTCAAATCATTAGTTTAAAATATTTTAGTTCATAAACCTTCCTAAACGTATTGAAGGTGATACAAAGCTATGGCGGCCTAACGACAGTACATTTGGAAGAATTCCGTAATCTTATATTTAGGTATAAAGTCGATTTTCTTGTATATACACATTTAGCAATCGATATCGGAATGCTTCAAATCATTAGTTTAACATATTTAAGTAAATTAATCCTCTTTATCTTACAGAAGTCTACAAAAGCCTTAACGGCATAACGGCAGTGCATTTGGAAGAGTTCCGTAATCTTATATTTAGGTATTAAGTCGATTTTGTTGTATATACGTATTTAGCAATCGACATCGAAATGCTGCAAATCATTAGTTTAACATATTTAAGATAATTAACCCTATTTATCTTACTGAAGTCTACAAAAGCCTTAACGGCATAACGGCAGTATATTTGGGTGAATTCCGTAATCTTTTATTTAGGTATAAAATCGATTTTCTTGTACATACACATTAAGCAATCGATATCGAAATGCTTCAAATCATTAGTTTAACATATTTAAGTTAATTAACCCTCTTTATCTTACTGAAGTCTACAAACGGCTTAACGGCATAACGGCAAAGCATTCAGAAGAATTACGTAATCTTATATTTAGGTATAAAGTCGATTTTGTTGTATATACACATTCAGCAATCAATATCGAAATGCTTCAAATCATTAGTTTAATATATTTAAGTTAATAACGCTTCTTTAACGCACTGAAGTTAACATAAAGCCATGGCGGCATAACGGCTGTGCATTTAGAAGAATTCCGCAATCTTATATTTAGGCATAAAGTCGATTTTCTTGTATATACACATATAGCAATCGATATCGAAATGCTTCAAATCATTAGTTTAATATATTTAAGTTAATAACGCTTCTTTAACGCACTGAAGTTAACATAAAGCCATGGCGGCATAACGGCTGTGCATTTAGAAGAATTCCGCAATCTTATATTTAGGTATAAAGTCGATTTTCTTGTATAAATATACGCATTTAGCAATCGCTATCGAAATGCTTCAAATCATTAGTTTAACATATTTAAGTTAATTAACCTGCTTTAACGTATTGAAGGTGATATAAAGCCATGGCGGCATAACGACAGTACATTTGGAAGAATTCCGTAATCTTATGTTTATGTATAAATTCGATTTTCCTGTATATACACATTTCGCAAGCGATATCGAAATGCTTCAAGTCATTAGTTTAATATATTTAAGTTAATAACGCTTCTTTAACGCACTGAAGTTAACATAAAGCCATGGCGGCATAACGGCAGTTCATGTAGAAGAATTCCGCAATCTTATATTTAGGCATAAAGTCGATTTTCTTGTATATACACATATAGCAATCGATATCGAAATGCTTCAAATCATTAGTTTAATATATTTAAGTTAATAACGCTTCTTTAACGCACTGAAGTTAACATAAAGCCATGGCGGCATAACGGCAGTTCATGTAGAAGAATTCCGCAATCTTATATTTAGGCATAAAGTCGATTTCTTGTATATACACATTTAGCAACCGATATCGAAATGCTTCAAATCATTAGTTTAACATATTTAAGTTAAAAAACCTTCTTTAACGAACTGAAGTTAACATAAAGCCATAACGGCATAACGGCAGTGCATTTAGAAGAATTCAGTTATCTTAGATTTAGGTACAAAGTCGATTTTCTTGTATATACACATTTAGCAATCGATATCGAAATGCTTCAAATCATTAGTTTAAAATATTTTAGTTAATAAACCCTCTTTAACGAACTGAAGTTGGCATAAAGCTATGGCGGCATAACGGCAGTGCATGTAGAAGAATTCCGTTATCTTATATTTAGGTATGAAGCCGATTTTCTTGTATATACACATTTAGCAATCGATACCGAAACGCTTCAAATCATTAGTTTAACATATTTAAGTTAATAAACCTTCTTTAACGAACGGAAGTTGGCACAAAGCCATGGCGGCATAACGACAATACATTTGAAAGAATTCCATAGTCTTATATTTATGTATAAAGTCGATTTTCTTGTATATACACATTTAGCAATCGATATCGAAATGCTTCAAATCATTTGTTTAACATATTAAGTTAATAAACGCTTTCTAGCCTACTGAAGTGTACATAAAGCCTTAACAGTATAACGGCAGTGCATTTAGAAGAATTCTGTAATGTTATAATTCTATATTTAGGTATACAGTCGATTTTCTTGTATTTACACATTTAGCAATATATATCGAAATGCTTCAAATAACTGGTTTAGCATATTTAAGTTAATTAAGCTTCTTTATCTTAATGAAGTTTACATAAAGCCATAACGGCAGTATATTTATATGAATTCCGCTATCTTATATTTAGGTATAAAGTCGATTTTCTTGTATATACGCATTTAGCAATCGATATCGAAATGCTTCAAATCATTAGTTTAACAGTTTTAAGTTAATTAACCTTCTTTAACGTAATGAAGGTGATATAAAGCCATGGCGGCATAACGACAGTGCAGGTAGAAGAATTCCGTAATCTTATATTTAGGTATAAAGTCGATTTTCTTGTATATGCACATTTAGCTATCGATATCGAAATGCTTCATATCATTAGTTAACATATTAAGTTAATAAACGCTTTTTAGCTTACTGAAGTCTACCTAAAGCCTTAACGGTATAACGGCAGTGCATTTGGAAGAATTCCGTAATGTTATAATTTTATATTTAAATGCTTCAAATAACTGGTTTAGCATATTTAAGTTAATTAACCTTCTTTATCTTACTGAAGTTTACATAAAGCCATAACGGCATAACGGCAGTATACTTATATGAATTCCGTTATCTTATATTTAAGTATAAAGTAGATTTTGTTGTAAATATCAACTTCAATACGTTACAGAAGGTTAATTAACTTACATATGTTAAACTAAGGATTTGAAGCATTTCGATTTCGCTTGCTAAATCTGTATATACAAGAAAATCGACTTTATACCTAAATATTAGATAACAGAATTCTTCTAAATGCTTTGCCGTTATGCCGCCATGTCCTTAAGCCAACTTCAGTTCGTTAAAGAAGATTTATTAACTTAAATATGTTAACCAGTTATTCGAAGCATTTCGATATCGATTTCTTAATGCATATATACCAGAAAATCGACTTTATACCTAAATATAAGACTACGGAATTCTTCGAAATGCACTGTCGTTATGCCGCCATGGCTTTATATCAACTTCAATACGTTAAAGAAGGTTTATTAACTTAAATATGTTAAACTAATGATTTGAAGCATTTCGTTATCGATTGCTAAATGTGTATATACAACAAAATCGACTTTATACCTAAATATAAGATAACGGAATTCTTCTAAATGCACTGCCGTTATGCCGCCATGGCTTTATGTCAACTTCAATACGTTAAAGAAGGTTAATTAACTTAAATATGTTAAACGAATGATTTGAAGCATCTCGATATCGATAGCTAAATGTGTATATACAAGAAAATCGACTTTATACCTAAATATAGATTACGGAATTCTTCTAAATGCACTGCCGTTATGCCGCCATGGCTATATGTCAACTTCAGATCGCTAAAGAAGGTTAATTAACTTAGATATGTTAAACTAATGATTTGAAGTATTTCGTTATCGATTGCTAATGTTTATATACAAGAAAATTGACTTTATACCTAAATATAAGACTGCGGAATTCTTCCAAATGTACTGTCGTTACGCCGCTATGGTTTTATATCAACTTCAATACGTTAAAGAAGGTTAATTAACTTAAATATGTTAACCTAATGCTTTGAAGCATTTCGATATCGATTGCTAAATGCGTATATACAACAAAATCGACTTTATACCTAAATATAAGATAACGGAAGTCTTCTAAATGCACTGTCGTTATGCCGCCATGGCTTTATATCACCTTCATTACGTTAAGGAAGGTTAACTAACTTAAATATGTTAAACTAGTGATTTGAAGATTTTCGATATCGATTGCTAAATGTGTAAGTACAACAAAATCGACTTTATACCTAAATATAAGATAACGGAATTCTTCTAAATGCACTGTCGTTATGCCGCCATGGCTTTATATCACCTTCATTACGTTCAGGAAGGTTAGCTAACTTAAATATGTTAAACTAATGATTTGAAGATTTTCGATATCGATTGCTAAATGTGTAAACACAAGAAAATCGACTATATACCTAAATATAAGATTACGAAACTCTTCTACCTGCACTGTCGTTATGCCGCCATGGCTTTTTATCACCTTCATTACGTTAAGGAAGGCTAACTAACTTAAATATGTTAAACTAATGATTTGAAGATTTTCGATATCGATTGCTAAATGTGTAAATACAAGAAAATCGACTATATACCTAAATATAAGATTACGAAACTCTTCTACCTGCACTGTCGTTATGCCGCCATGGCTTTATATCACCTTCATTACGTTAAAGAAGGTTAATTAACTTAAATATGTTAAACTAAGGATTTGAAGCATTTCGATATCGATAGCTAAATGTGTGTATTCAAGAAAATCGACTTTATACATAAATATAAGATTACGGAATGCTCTGCCGTTATGCCGTTAAGGCTTTATGTAGACTTCAGTAAGATAGAGAGGGTTAATTAACTTAAATATGTTAAACTAATGATTTGAAGCATTTCGATATCGATTGCTAAATGTGTACATACAAGAAAATTGACTTTATACCTAAATATAAGAATACGGAATTCTTCTAAATGCACTGCAGTTATACCGTTAAGGCTTTATGTAAATTTCAGTACGTTAAAGAAGGTTAATTTACTTAAATATGCTAAACTAATGATTTGAAGCATTTCGATATCGATTGCTTAATGTGTATATACAAGAAAATCGATTTTATACCTAAATAAAAATTACGGAATTCACCCAAATATACTGCCGTTATGCCGTTATGGCGTTTATGTAAACTTCGGTAAGATAAAGAAGGTCAATTAACCTAAATATGCTAATCCAGTTATTTGAAGCATTTCGATATCGATTGCTAAATATGTAAATACAAGAAAATCGACTTTATACCTAAATATAAGATTACGGAATTCTTCTAAATGCACTGTCGTTATGCCGTTAGGGCTTTTGTAGACTTCAGTAAGATAAAGAGGGTTAATTAACTTAAATATGTTAAACTAATGATTTGAAGCATTTCGATATTGATTGCTAAATGAGTATATACAAAAAAATCGTCTTTATACCTAAATATAAGATACGTAATTCTTCTACATGCACTGCAGTTATACCGTTAAGGCTTTATGTAAATTTCAGTACGTTAAAGAAGTTTAATTTACTTAAATATGCTAAACTAATGATTTGAAGCATTTCGATATCGTTTGCTAAATGTGTATGTACAAGAAAATCGATTTTATTCTAAAAGATTACATAATTCACCCAAATATATTCTGCCCTTATGGCTTTATGTAAACTTCAGTAAGATAGAAAAGGTTAATTAACTTTAATATGTTAAACTAATGATTTGAAGCATTTCGATATCGATCGTTAAATCTGTATATACAAGAAAATCGACTTTATCCCTAATTACACTGCAGTTATACCGTTAAGGCTTTACATAAATTTCAGTACGTTAAAGAAGTTTAATTTACTTAAATATGCTAAACTAATGATTTGAAGCATTTCGATATCGATTGCTAAATGTGTATATACAAGAAAATCTATTTTATACCTAAATATAAGATTACGGAATTCTTCCAAATGCACTGCCGTTATGGCTTTATATCAACTTCAATACGTTAAAGAAGGTTAATTAACTTAAATATGTTAAACTAATGATTTGAAGCATTTCGATATCGCTTGCTAAATGTGTATTTACAAGAAAATCGAATTTATACCTAAACATAAGATTACGGAATTCTTCCAAATGTACTGTCGTTATGGCTGTATATCAACTTCAGTGCGTTAAAGAAGCTTTATTAATTTAAATATATTAAACTAGTGATTTGAAGCATTTCGATATCGATTGCTAAATGAGTATATACAATAAAACCGACTTTATACCTAAATATAAGATTACGGAATTCTTCTTCATGCACTGCAGTTATACCGTTAAGGCTTTACGAAGACTTCAGTGCGTTTAAGAAGGTATATTAACTTAAATATGTTAAACTAATGATTTGAAGCATGTCGATACAAGAAAATCGACCTTATACATAAATATAAGATAACGTAATTCTTCTAAATGCACTGCGGTTATACCGCCATGGCTTTATATCACCTTCATTAAGTTAAAGAAGGTTAATTATTTTAAATATGTTAAACTAATGATTTGAGGAATTTCGATATCGATTGCTAACTGTGTATATACAACAGAATCGACTTTGCACTTAAATATAAGATTACGGAATTCTTCTACATGCACTGCCGTTATGCCGCCGTGGCTTTATGTTAACTTTAGTGCGTTAAAGAAGCTTTATTAACTTAAATATATCAAACTAATGATTTGAAGCATTTCGATATCGGATGCTAAATTTGTATATACAGCAAAATCGACTTTATACTTAAATATAAGATTAAGGAATTCTTCTAAATGCACTGCATTTATACCGTTAAGGCTTTATGTGAACTTCAGTAAGATAAAGAAGGTTAATTAACATAAATATGCTAAACCAGTTATTTGAAGCATCTCGGTATCGATTGCTAAATGCGTATATACAAGAAAATCGAATTTATACCTAAATATAAGATTACGGAATTCTTCTAAATGCACTGTCGTTAGGCCGCCATGGCTTTATATCATCTTCATTACGTTAAATAAGGTAAATTATTTTAAATATGTTAAACTAATGATTTGAAGAATTTCGATATCGATTGCTAAATGCGTATATACAACAAATTCGGCTTTATATCTAAATATAAGATTACGGAATTCTTCGAAATACACTGCCGTTATGCCGTTATGGCTTTATATAAATTTCAGTACGTTAAAGAAGTTTAATTTACTTAAATATGCTAAACTAATGATTTGAAGCATTTCGATATTGATTGCTAAATGTGTATGTACAAGAAAATCGATTTTATACCTAAATAAAATTTTACGGAATTCAGCCAAACATACTGCCGTTATGCCGTTATGGCTTTATGTAAACTTCAGTAAGATAGAGGGGGCTAATTAACCCAAATATGCCAAACCAGTTATATGAAGCATTTCGATATCGATTGCTTAATGTGTATATATAACAAAATCGACTTTATACCTAAATATAAGATTACGGAATTCTTCTAAATGCACTGCCGTTATGTCGCCATGGCTTTATGCAAACTTCTGTTCGTTAAAGAAGGTTTAGTAACTTAAATATGTTAAAGTAATGATTTGAAGCATTTCGATATCGATTGCTAAATAATGATTTGAGGTGATGTACAAGAAAATCGACTTTATACCTAAATATAAGATAACTGAATTCTTCTAAATGCACTGCCGTTATGCCGTTATGGCTTTATGTTAACTTCAGTTCGTTAAAGAAGGTTTATTAACTTAAATATGTTAAACTAATGATTTGAAGCATTTCGATATCGCTTGCTAAATGTGTATATACAAGAAAATCGAATTTATACTTAAACATAAGATTACGGAATTCTTCCAAATGTACTGTCGTTATGCCGCCATGGCTTTATATCAACTTCAATACGTTAAAGGAGGTTAATTAACTTAAATATGTTAAACTAATGACTTAGAGCATTTCGATATCGATTGCTTAATGCGTATATTTATACCAAATCATTAGTTTAACATATTTAAGTTAATTAACCTTCTTTAAGGTACTGAAGTTGATATAAAGCCATGGCGGCATAACGACAGTAGAAGAAATCCGTAATCTTATATTTAGGTATTAAGTCGATTTTGTTGTATATATGCATTTAGCAATCGATTTCGAAAATCTTCAAATCATTGGTTTAACATATTTAAGTTAATTAGCCCTCTTTATCTTACTGGAGTCTACAAACACCTTTACGGCATAACGCCAAAGCATTTAGAAGAATTCCGTAATCTTATATTTAGGTATAAAGTCGGTTTTCTTGTATATACTCATTTAGCAATCGATATCGAAATGCCTCAAATCATTAGTTTAACATATTTAAGTTAATTAACCCTCTCTATCTTACTGAAGTCTACAAACGCCTTAATGGCATAACGGCAAAGCATTTAGAAGAATTCCGTAATCTTATATTTAGGTAAAAAGTCGATTTTCTTGTATATACTCTTTTAGCAATCGATATCGAAATGCTTCAAATCATTAGTTTGACATATTTAAGTTAAAAAACCTACTTTAAACCGAAGTTAACACACAGCCATGGCGGCATAACGGCAGTGCATGTAGAAGAAATCCGTAATCTTATATTTAGTTATTAAGTCGATTTTGTTGTATATATGCATTTAGCAATCGATTTCGAAAATCTTCAAATCATTAGTTTAACATATTTAAGTTTATAAAGCTTCTTTTACGTATTGAAGATGATATAAAGCCATGGCGACATAACGACAGTACATTTGGAAGAATTCCGTAATCTTATATTTATATATTAAGTCGATTTTCTTGTATATACACATTTAGCAATCGATATCGAAGTGCTTCAAATCATTAGTTTAACATATTTAAGTTAATTAACCCTCTTTATCTTACTGAAGTCTACATACGCCTTAACGGCATAACGGCAGTGCATGTAGAAGAATTCCGTTATCATATATTTAGGTATAAAGTCGATTTTCTTGTATATACACATTTAGCAATCGATATCGAAATGCTTCAACTCATTAGCTTAACATGTTTTAAGTTAATAAACCTTCTTTAACGATCTGAATTTGGCATATAGCCACGGCGGTATTACGGCAGTGCATGTAGAAGAATTCGGTAATCTTTTATTTAGGTATAAAATCGATTTTCTTTTATATACACATTTAGATATCGATATCGAAATGCTTCAAATCATTAGTTTAACATATTTAAGTTTATAAACATTTTTTAGTTTACTGAAGTCTACATAAAGCCTTAACGGTATAACGGCAGTGCATTTAGAAGAATTCCGTTATCTTATATTTAGGTATAAAGTCGATTTTCTTGTATATACACATATAGCAATCGATAACGAAATGCTTCAGGTCATTAGTTTAACATATTTAAGTTAATTAACCTTCTTCAACGATCTGAGTTTGGCATATAGCCAAGGCGGCATTACGGCAGTGCATGTAGAAGAATTCCGTAATCTTTTATTTAGGTATAAAGTCGATTTTCTTTTATATACACATTTAGATATCGATATCGAAATGCCTCAAATCATCAGTTTAACATATTTAAGTTAATTAACCTTCTTTAACGTATTGAAGTTGATATAGAGCCATTGCGGCATAACGGCAGTGAATGTAGAAGAATTCCGTTATCTTATATTTAGGTATAAAGTCGATTTTCTTGTATATACACATTTAGCAAGCGATATCGAAATGCTTCAAATCATTAGTTTAACATATTTAAGTTTATAAACATTTTTTAGTTTACTGAAGTCTACATAAAGCCTTAACGGTATAACGGCAGTGCATTTAGAAGAATTCCGTAATCTTATATTTAGGTATAATTCGATTTTCTTGTATATTCACATTTAGCAAGCGATATCGAAATGCTTCAACTCATTAGTTTAATATATTTAAGTTAATAAACCTTCTTTAACGAACTGAAGTTGTCATAGAGCCATGGCGGCATTACGGCAGTGCATGTAGAAGAATTCCGTAATCTTTTATTTAGGTATCAAGTCGATTTTCTTGTATATACACATTTAGCAAGCGATATCGAAATGCTTCAAATCATTAGTTTAACATATTTAAGTTAATTAACCTTCTTTAACGTATTGAAGTTGATATAAAGCCATGGCGGCATAACGGCAGTGCATTTAGAAGAATTCCGTAATTTTATATTTAGGTATAAAATCCATTTTTTTGTATAAACACATTTAGCAATTGATATCGAAATGCTTCAAATCATTAATTTAACATATTTAAGTTAATTAACCCTCTTTATCTTACTCAAGTCTACATAAAGCCTTAACGGTATAACTGCAGTGCATTTAAGAATTCCGTAATCTCGTATTTAGGTATAAATTCGATTTTCTTGAATAGACACATTTAGCAAGCGATATCGAAATGCTTCAAATCATTAGTTTAACATATTTAAGTTAGTCAAAATTCTTTAACGTATTGAAGTTGATATAAAGCCATGGCGGCATAACGGCAGTGCATTTAGAAGAATTCCGTAATCATATATTTATGTATAAAATCGATTTTGTTGTATATACACATTTAGCAACCGATATCGAAATGCTTCAAATCATTAGTTTAACATATTAAGTTAATAAACATTTTTAGCTTACTGAAGTCTACATAAAGCCTTAACGATATAACGGCAGTGCATTTAGAAGAATTCCGTAATGTTATAATTTTAAATTTAGGTGTATAGTCGATTTTCTTGCATTTACACATTTAGCAGTCGATATCAAAATGCTTCAAATCATTAGTTAAACATTTTTAAGGTAATTAACCTTCTTTAACGTATTGAAGTTGATATAAAGCCATGGCGGCATAACGGCAGTGCATTTAGAAGAATTCCGTAATCTTATATTTAGGTATAAAATCGATTCTGTTGTATATAGACATTTAGCAATCTATATCGAAATGCCTCAAATCATAAGTTTAACATGTTTAAGTTAATAAAACTTCTTTAACGCACTGAAGTCTACATAAAGCCTTAAAGGTATAACTGCACTGCATTTGGAAGAATTCCGTAATCTTATGTTTAGGTATAAAGTCGATTTTCTCGTATATACACATATAGCAATCGATATCGAAATTCTTCAAAACATTAGTTTAACATATTTAAGTTAATAAACCCCTTTTAACGCACTGAAGTCTACACAAGGCCTTAACGGTATAACTGCACTGCATTTAGAAGAATTCCGTTATCTTATATTTAGGTATAAATTCGACTTTATTGTATATGCTCATTTAGCAAGCGATATCAAAATGCTTCAAACCATTGGTTTAACCCATTTAAGTTAATTAACCTTCTTTAGCGTATTGAAGTTGATATAAAGATTTAACGGTAGTGCATTTGGAAGAATTCCGTAATCCTAAATTTAGGTATAAAGTCGATTTTCTTTTATATACACATTTAGATATTTATATCGAAATGCTTCAAATCATTAATTTAACATATTAAGTTAATAAACACTTTTTAGCATACTGAAGTCTACGCAAAGCTTTAACGGCATAACGGCAGTGCATTTAGAAGAATTCCTTAATCTTATATTTAGGTATAAAGTCGATTTTCTTGTATATGTGCATTAAGCAGTCGATATCGAAATGCTTCAAATAACTGGTTTAACATACTTAAGTTAATAAACCTTCTTTAACGAACTGAAGTTAATATTACGCCATAACGGCATAACGGCAGTGCATTTAGAAGAATTACGTAATCTTATGTTTAGGTATAAATTCGATTTTGTTGTATATACACATTCAGCAATCGATATCGAAATGCCTTAAATCATAAGTTTAATTTATTTATGTTTATTAATCCTCTTTGTCTTACTGAAGTCTACAAAAGCCTTAACGGCATAGCGGCAGTGCATCTGGAAGAGTTCCGTAATCTTATATTTAGTTATAAAGCCGATTTTGTTGTATATACGTATTTAGAAAACGATAACGAAATGCTTCAAGTCATTAGTTTAACATATTTGAGTTAACATATTTAAGTTAATTAACCTTCTTTATCTTACTGAAGTTTGCATAAAGCCATAACGGTATAACGGCAGTGTATTTGGAAGAATTCCGTTATCTTATATATAGGTATAAAGTCGATTTTGTTGTATATACACATTTAGCAATCGATATCGAAATGCTTCATCTCATTAGTTTAACATATTTAAGTTAATAAACCTTTTTTAACGGACTGAAGTCTACATAAAGCCTTAACGGCATAACGGCAGTGCATTTAGAAGAATTCCGTTATCTTATATTTAGGTATAAATTCGATTTTCTTGTATATACACACTTAGCAAGCGATATCGAATTGCTTCAAATCATTAGTTTAACATATTTAAGTTAATTAACCTTCTTTAACGTATTGAAGTTGATATAAAGCCATGGCGGCATAACGGCAGTGCATTTAGAAGAATTCCGTAATCTAATATTTAGGTATAAAGTCGATTTTCTTTTATATACACATTTAGCAACCGATAACGAAATGCTTCAAGTCATTAGTTTAACATATTTAAGTTAATTAACCTTCTTCAACGATCTGAGTTTGGCATATAGCCAAGGCGGCATTACGGCAGTGCATGTAGAAGAATTTCGTAATCTTTTATTTAGGTATAAAGTCGATTTTTTTTTATATACACATTATGATATCGATATCGAAATGCTTCAAATCATTAGTTTAACATTTTAAATTAATAAACATTTTTCAGCTTACTGAAGTTTACATAATGCCATAACGGTATAACGGCAGTGCACTTGGAAGAATTCCGTTATCTTATATTTAGGCATTATTCGATTTTCTTGTATATGCACATTTAGCAAGCGATATCGAATTGCTTCAAATCATTAGTTTAGCATATTTAAGTTAATTAATCTTCTTTATCCTACTGAAGTTTACATAAAGCCATAACGGTATAACGGCAGTTCATCTGGAAGAGTTCCGTAATCTTATATTTAGTTATAAAGCCGATTTTGTTGTATATACGTATTTAGAAAACGATAACGAAATGCTTCAAATCATTAGTTTAACATATTTAAGTTAATAAACCTTCTTTAACGTAATGAAGGTGATATAAAGCCATGGCGGCATAACGACAGTGCAGGTAGAAGAGTTCCGTTATCTTATATTTAGGTATATAGTCGATTTTCTTGTATTTACACATTTAGCAATCGATATCGAAAATCTTCAAATCATTAGTTTAACATATTTAAGTTATTAAACTTCTTTAACGTGATGAAGGTGATATAAAGCCATGGCTGCATAACGACAGTGCATTTAGAAGAATTCCGTAATCTTATATTTAGGTATAAAGTCGATTTTGTTGTATATACACATTTTGCAATAGATATCGAGATGCTTCAACTCATAAGCTTAACATATTTAAGTTAATAAACCTTCTTTAACCATCTGAATTTGGCATATAGCCACGGCGGTATTACGGCAGTGCATGTAGAAGAATTCCGTAATCTTATATTTAGTTATAAAGCCGTTTTTTTTTTTATATACACATTATGATATCGACATCGAAATGTTTCAAATCATTAGTTTAACATATTTAAGTTTATAAACATATTTAAGCTTACTGAAGTCTACATAAAGCCTTAACGGTATAACGGCAGTGCATTTAGAAGAATTCCGTAATCTGATATTTAGGTATAAAGTCGATTTTCTTTTATATACACATTTAGCAACCGATAACGAAATGCTTCAAGTCATTAGTTTAACATATTTAAGTTAATTAACCTTCTTCAACGATCTGAATTTGGCATATAGCCACGACGGCATTACGGCAGTGCATGTAGAAGAATTCCGTAATCTTTTATTTAGGTATAAAGTCGATTTTCTTTTATATACACAATTAGATATCGATATCGAAATGCTTCAAATCATTAGTTTAACATATTAATTTAATAAACATTTTTCAGCTTACTGAAGTTT
The DNA here is from genome assembly GCA_027475135.1 of Bactrocera correcta. Classification (NCBI taxonomy): domain Eukaryota; kingdom Metazoa; phylum Arthropoda; class Insecta; order Diptera; family Tephritidae; genus Bactrocera; species Bactrocera correcta. Next base: position 2,530 of record JAPZAG010002201.1, on the reverse strand, counting down.
ACATAAAGCCATAACGGTATAACGGCAGTGTACTTGGAAGAATCCTGTTATCTTATATTTAGGTATAATTCGATTTTCTTGTATATACACATTTAGCAAGCGGTATCGATATGCTTCAAATCATTAGTTTAACATATTTAAGTTAATTAACCTTATTTTTCCTACTGAAGTTTACATAAAGCCATAACGGTATAACGGCAGTGCACTTGGAAGAATTCCGTAATCTTATATTTAGGTATAAAGTCGATTTTGTTGTATATACACATTTAGCGATCGATATCGAGATGCTTCAACTCATTAGCTTAACATGTTTAAGTTAATAAACCTTCTTTAACGATCTGAATTTGGCATATAGCCACGGCGATATTACGGCAGTGCATGTAGAAGAATTCCGTAATCTTTTATTTAGGTATAAAGTCGATTTTCTTTTATATACACATTTAGATATCGATATCGAAATGTTTCAAATCATTAGTTTAACATGTTTAAGTTTATAAACATTTTTTAGCTTACTGAAGTCTACATAAAGCCTTAACGGTATAACGGCAGTGCATTTAGAAGAATTCCGTAATCTTATATTTAGGTATAAAGTCGATTTTCTTGTATATACACATATAGCAATCGATAACGAAATGCTTCAAGTCATTAGTTTAACATATTTAAGTTAATTAGCCTTCTTCAACGATCTGAGATTGGCATATAGCCAAGGCGGCATTACGGCAGTGCATGTAGAAGAATTCCGTAATCTTTTATTTAGGTATAAAGTCGATTTTCTTTTATATACACAATTAGATATCGATATCGAAATGCTTCAAATCATCAGTTTAACATATTTAAGTTAATTAACCTTCTTTAACGTATTGAAGTTGATATAGAGCCATTGCGGCATAACGGCAGTGCATGTAGAAGAATTCCGTTATCTTATATTTAGGTATAAAGTCGATTTTCTTGTATATACACATTTAGCAAGCGATATCGAAATGCTTCAACTCATTATCTTAACATATTTAAGTTAATAAACCTTCTTTAACGATCTGAAGTGGGCACATAGCCACGGCGGCATTACGGCAGTGCAGGTAGAAGAATTCCGTAATCTTTTATTTAGGTATCAAGTCGATTTTCTTGTATATACACATTTAGCAAGCGATATCGAAATGCTTTAAATCATTAGTTTAACATACTTAAGTTAGTTAACCTTCTTTATCCTACTGAAGTTTACATAGAGCCATAACGGTATAACGGCAGTGCACTTGGAAGAATTCCGTAATCTTATATTTAGGTGTAAAGTCGATTTTGTTGTATATACACATTTAGCGATCGATATCTAGATGCTTCAACTCATTAGTTTAATATATTTAAGTTAATAAACCTTCTTTAACGAACTGAAGTTGTCATAGAGCCATGGCGGCATTACGGCAGTGCATGTAGAAGAATTCCGTAATCTTTTATTTAGGTATCAAGTCGATTTTCTTGTATATACATATTTAGCAAGCGATATCGAAATGCTTCAAATCATTAGTTTAACATATTTAAGTTAATAAACCTTCTTTAACGTATTGCAGTTGATATAAAGCCATGGCGGCATAACGGCAGTGCATTTAGAAGAATTCCGTAATTTTATATTTAGGTATAAAGTCGATTTTCTTGTATATACACATTTAGCAAGCGATATCGAAATGCTTCAACTCATTAGTTTAATATATTTAAGTTAATAAACCTTCTTTAACGAACTGAAGTTGTCATAGAGCCATGGCGGCATTACGGCAGTGCATGTAGAAGAATTCCGTAATCTTTTATTTAGGTATCAAGTCGATTTTCTTGTATATACATATTTAGCAAGCGATATCGAAATGCTTCAAATCATTAGTTTAACATATTTAAGTTAGTAAACCTTCTTTAACGTATTGCAGTTGATATAAAGCCATGGCGGCATAACGGCAGTGCATTTAGAAGAATTCCGTAATTTTATATTTAGGTATAAAGTCGATTTTCTTGTATATACACATTTATCAAGCGATATCGAAATGCTTCAACTCATTAGTTTATTATATTTAAGTTAATTAACCTTCTTTAACGTATTGAAGTTGATATAAAGCCATGGCGGCATAACGGCAGTGCATTTAGAAGAATTCCGTAATCTTATGTTTAGGTATAAAGTCGATTTTCTTATATATACACATTTAGCTATCGATATCGAAATGCTTCAAATCATTAGTTTAACATAATTAAGTTAATAAACGTTCTTTAACGCACTGAAGTCTACATAAAGCCTTAACGGTGTAACTGCAGTGCATTCAGAAGAATTCCGTAATTTTCTATTTTGGTATAAAGTTGATTTTCTTGTATTTACATATTTAGGAATCGATATCGAAATGCCTCAATTCATTAGATTAACATATTTAATTTAAATTTAAACCCCTCTCTCTCTTATGAAGTCTAATAAAGCCTTCGGCATAACGGCAGTGCATTTAGAAGAATTCCTTTATCTTATTTTAGGTATAATTTCGATTTTCTTTATATACACATTTAG
>JAPZAG010002200.1:0-20234 GCA_027475135.1 Bactrocera correcta | reverse complement strand
TCTACATGCACTGCCGTTATGCCGCCATGGATTTATGCCAACTTCAGTTCGTTAAAGAAGGTTTATTAACTTAAATATGTTAAACTAATGAGTTGAAGCATCTCGATATCGATTGCTAAATGTGTATAAACAACAAAATTGACTTTATACGAAATTCTTCCAAATGCACTGCCGTTATGCCGCCATAGCTTTATATAAACTTCAATACGTTAAAGAAGGTTAATTATTCTAAATATGTTAAACTAATGGTTTGAAGCATTTCGATATCGATTGCCAAATGTGCAAATACAAGAAAATCGACTTTATACCTAAATATAAAATTATAACATTACGTAATTCTTCTAAATGCACTGCATCTATACCGTTAAGGCTTTATGTAGACTTCAGTAAGCTTCAAAATGTTTATTAACTTAATATGTTAAACAAATGATTTGAAGCATTTCGATATCGATTGAAAAATGTGTATATACAAGAAAATCGACTTTATGCATAATATAAGATTACGGAATTCTTCTACATCCACTGCCGTTATGCCAACTTCAGATCGTTGAAGAAGGTTTATTAACTTAAACATGTTAAACTAATGAGTTCAGGCATTTCGATGTCGATTGCTAAATGCGTATATACAACAAAATCGACGTAATACCTAAATATAAGATTACGGAGCTCTTCCAAATGCACTGCCGTTATGCCGTTAAGGCTTTTGTAGATATCAGTAAGATAAAGAGGGTTAATTTACGTAAATATGTTAAACTAATGATTTGAGGCATTTCAATATCGATTGCTAAATGTGTAAACATAAGAAAATCGACTATATACTTAAATGTAAGATTACGGAATTCTTCTACATGCACTGTCGTTATGCCGCCATGGCTTTATATCTCCTTCATTACGTTAAAGAAAGTTAATTAACTTAAATATGTTAAACTAATGATTTGAAGATTTTCGATATCGATTGCTAAATGTGTAAATACAAGAAAATCGACTTTATACCTAAATAAAAGATTACGAAATCCTTCTACATGCACTGCCGTAATACCGCCGTGGCTATATGCCAAATTCAGATGGTTAAAGAAGGTTTATTAACTTAAATATGTTAAGCTAATGAGTTGAAGCATCTCGATATCGATTGCTAAATGTGTATATACAACAAAATCGACTTTATACCTAAATATAAGATTACGGAATTCTTCCAAATGCACTGCCTTTATACCGGCTTTATGTAAACTTCAGTAGGATAAAGAAGGTTAATTAACTTAAGGATGTTAAACTAATGATTTGAGGCATTTCGATATCGCTTGCTAAATGTGTATATACAAGAAAATCGTATTTATACCTAAATATAAGATAACGGAATTCTTCTAAATGCACTGCCGTTATACCGTTAAATCTTTATGTAGACTTCAGTGCGTTAAAGAACGTTTATTAACTTAAATCTGTTAAACTAATGATTTGAAGCATTTCGATATCGATTGCTAAATGTGTATATACAAGAAAATCGTTTTTATACCAAAACATAAGATTACAGAATTCTTCTAAATGCACTGCCGTTATGCCGCCATGGCTTTATGCCAACCTCAGTTCGTTAAAGAAGGTTTATTAACTTAAATATGTTAAACTAATGAGTTAGAGCATCTCGATATCGATTGCTAAATGAGTATATACAAGAAAATCGAATTTATACCTAAATAAAAGATTACGGAATTCTTCTATATGCACTGCCGTTATGCCGTTAAGGCTTTATGTAGACTTCAGTAAGATAGAGAGGGTTAATTAGCTTAAATTTGTTAATCTAATGATTTGAAACATTTCGATATCGATTCCTAAATATGTAAATACAAGAAAAACGACTTTTTACCTAAATAGAAAATTACGGAATTCTTCTGAATGCACTGCAGTTATACCGCTAAGGCTTTATGTAGACTTCACTGCGTTAAAGAACGTTTATTAACTTAAATATGTTAAACTAATGATTTGAAGCATTTCGATATCGATTGCTAAATGTGTATATACAAGAAAATCGACTTTATACCAAAACATAAGATTACAGAATTCTTCTAAATGCACTGCCGTTATGCCGCCATGGCTTTATGCCAACCTCAGTTCTTTAAAGAAGGTTTATTAACTTAAATATGTTAAACTAATGAGTTGGAGCATCTCGGTATCGATTGCTAAATGTGTATATACAAGAAAATCGACTACATACCTAAATATAAGATTACGGAATTCTTCTATATGCACTGCCGTTATGCCGTTATGGCTTTATTTAAACTTCAGTACGATAAAGAAGGTTAATTAACCTAAATATGCTAAACCAGCTATTTGAAGATTTTCGATATCGATTGCTAAATGTGTAAATCCAAGAAAATCGACTACATACCTAAATATAAGATTACGGAATTCTTCTACATGCACTGCCGTTATGGCGCCATGGCTTTATGTTAACTTCAGGCGTTAAAGAAGCTTTATTAACTAAAATATGTTAAACTAAAGATTTGACGCATTTCGATATCGATTGCTAAATGAGTATATACAAGAAAATCGAATTCATACCTAAATATAAGATTACGTAATTCTTCTAAATGCACTGCCGTTATGCCGTTATGACTTTATATTAACTTCAGTTCGTTAAAGAAGGTTTATTAACTTAAATATGTTAAACCAGTTATTTGAAGCATTTCGATATCGATTGCTTAATGCATATATACAAGAAAATCGACTTTATACCTAAATATAAGACTACGGAATTCTTCCAAATGTACTGTCGTTATGCCGCCATGGCTCTTTATCAACTTCAATACGTTAAAGAAGGTTAATTAACTTAAATATGTCAAACTAAGGATTTGAAGCATTTCGATATCGCTTGCTAAATGTGTATATACAAGAAAATCGAATTTATACCTAAATATAAGATAACTGAATTCTTCTACATGCACTGTCGTTATGCCGCCATGGCTTTATATCTCCTTCATTACGTTAAAGAAAGTTATTTAACTTAAATATGTTAAACTAAAGATTTGACGTTTTTCGATATCGATTGCTAAATGAGTATATACAAGAAAATCGAATTCATACCTAAATATAAGATTACGTAATTCTTCTAAATGCACTGCCGTTATGCCGTTATGGCTTTATATTAACTTCAGTTCGTTAAAGAAGTTTTATTAACTTAAATATGTTAAACCAGTTATTTGAAGCATTTCGATATCGATTGCTTAATGCATATATACAAGAAAATCGACTTTATACCTAAATATAAGACTACGGAATTCTTCCAAATGTACTGTCGTTATGCCGCCATGGCTTTGTATCAACATCAATACGTTAAAGAAGTTTAATTATTTTAAATATGTTAAACTAATGGTTTGAAGCATTTTGGCATCGCTTGCTAAATGAGTACAGGGTAGGCCATTTAAAGTTGACCCATTTGTTTCTAAAAAAAAAGAACAAAAGAAAACAATGTTTTTTGTTCATTTCAATAATAATTTATTTTGGTCCAAGGGGATTTGTTTCAGCTAATATTTAAAAATTAGATCGCGTAAATGGGCACCTTTAGCTTTGACAGCTAAATGCACTCTTTTTTCGACATTTTCCATGACTTTGGCCAATGTTTCGGATGATATGGCGGCTGTTTCATGTCGAATGTTGGCTTTCAGTTGAGCTAAGGTCTTTGGCTTATTAGCGTATACCTTGGATTTCAAATAACCCCACAAATAAAAGTCTGGTGGAATCAAATCTGGTGATCTCGGTGGCCAGTCAACATCACCATTTTTCGATATCAATCGCCCGGGGAAAAATGGTCGCAATAAATTGATTGTTGGTCGAGCTGTATGGCATGTAGCCCCGTCCTGTTGAAACCAGAAGTTATCCATGTCATTTTCGCGAATAATGGGTATCACAAAATCCGTTATCATGGCTCGATAACGCTCACCATTGACTGTTGTCGTGGCTCCATCATCGTCTTCGAAAAAATACGGTCCGATGATCATATTCGCGCAAACACCGCACCAAACTGTTACTTTTTGGTCGTAAAGAGGCTGTTCTTCAATTAATTGAGGATTTTCGGTGGCATAAAATCGGCAATTTTGCTTGTTTACGCCTCCATTCAACGAGAAATGTGCCTCGTCTGACATGATGAGTTTTCGCCAAAAGTCAAGTTCGTTTTCAGCCATTTCGATGGCCCATTTGCCAAAATTAAGGCGTCGCGAATAATCAGCTGGGTTTAGTTTTTGTGCCATTTGAATTTTATATGGAAACATCTTCAAATCTTTATGAATTATGCGTCGGAGAGTGGTGCGAGAGATGTCTAATTCCTGAGAGCGGCGATAACTCGATGTCGATGGAGTCTCCTCAATACTGGCTCGTACAGCTTCGATATTTTCATCAGAACATCTTGTGCGTTGTCTAGATGCATGACTGGCATTATTGAGATTACGGGGTTCACAAATTTTGCGTATAAAGACTTAATTGTGTTCTTAACTGGAGCACTTTTCACTTTATTTTTTTTGCGAAACGCACGTTGAGTTAACACAATTGAAAAGTTATTTTGAATATAAAGCTGAACAATTTCAGCGCGTTCTTTTGGAGTGTACTGTTCCATGGTATAAATTGTCTTCGAATGACGTTTCTAACGCGGTATGACGTTAGCCGATTTGTCAGCGCTGTTAAAAGTTACAGCGTTGCCAGATGGGTAAACTTTAAATGGCCTACCCTGTATATACAAGAAAGTTAAATTTATACCTAAATATAAGATAACGGAATTCTTCTAAATGCAGTGCAGTTATACCGTTAAGGCTTAATGTAAACTTCAGTGCGTTAAAGAAGTTTTAGTAACTTAAATATGTAAAACTAATGATTTGAAGCTTTTCGCTATCGATTGCTAAATGCATATATACAAGAAAGTCGAATTTATACCTAAATATAAAATTGCGGAATTCTTCTAAATGCAGTGCAGTTATACCGCCATGGCTTCATGTCACCTTCGGTAGGTTAAAGAAGGTAATTTTACTTATATATGTTAAACTAATGATTTGAAGCATTTCGATATCGATTGCTTAATGTGCTAGTACAAGAAACTTGACTTTATACCTAAACATAAGAAAACGGAGTTCTTCCAAATGCACTGCCGTTATTCGGCCATGGCCTTATGTTAACTTCAGTTAGTTAAAGAAGGTTTATTAACTCAAATATGTTAAACTAATGATTTGAAGCATTTCGATATCGATTGCTAAATGTGTATATACAAGAAAATCGACTTTATACCTAAATATAAGGTTACGGAATTCTTCCAAATTACTGTCGTTATGGCGCCATGGCTTTATTTCACCTTCAATACGTTAAAGATGGTTAATTAACTTTAATATGTTAAACTAATGATTTGAAGCATTTCGATATCGATTGCTAAATGTGTATATACAAGAAAATCGACTTTATACCTAAATATAAGATTACGGAATTCTTCCAAATGTACTGTCGTTATGCCGCCCTGGTTTGTATCAACTTCAATACGTTAAAGAAGGTTAATTATTTTAAATATGTTAGACTAATGGTTTGAAGCATTTCGATATCGACTGCTAAATGTGTGAATACAACCAAATCCACTTTATACCTAAATATAAAATTATAACATTACGGAGTTCTTCTAAATGTACTGCCGTTGTACCGTTAAGGCTTTATGTAGACCTCATTAAGCTAAAAACTGTTTATTAACTTAATATGTTAAACTAATGATTTGAAGCATTTCGATATCGATTGCTAAATGTGTATATACAAAAAAATCGAATTTATACCTAAATATAAGATGTTATGCCGCCATGGCTTTGTGTAAACTTCAGTGCGTTAAAGTAGGTTTGTTAGTTTAAATATGTTAAACAAATGATTTGAAGCATTTCGATATCGTTTGCTAAATGAGTATATACAAGAAACTCGACTTCATACCTAAATATAAGATTACGGGATTCTTCCAAATGTACTGTCGTTATGACGCCATGGCTTTATATCACCTTCAATACGTTAAAGATGCTTATTTAACTTAAATATGTTAAACTAATGATTTGAAGATTTTCGAAATCTTCTGCTATATGCATATATACAACAAAATCGACTTTATACCTAAATATAAGATTACGGAATTCTTCCAAATGTACTGTCGTTATGCCGCCATGGCTTTATATCAACATCAATACGTTAAAGAAGGTTAATTAACTTAAGTTTGTTATACTAATGATTTGAAGCATTTCGATATCGATTGCTAAATGAGTATATACAAGAAAATCGACTTAATACCTAAATATAAGATTACGTAATTCTTCTAAATGCTTTGCCGCTAAGCCGTTAAGGCGTTTGTAGACTTCAGTAAGATAAAGAGGGTTAATTAAATTAAATATGTTAAACTAATGATTTGATGCATTTCGATATCGATTGCTAAATGTGTATATACAAGAAAATCGACTTTATACCTAAATATAAGATTACGGAATTCTTCTAAATGCACTGCCGTTATGCCGTTATGGCTTCATTTTAACTTCAGTTCGTTTAAGAAGGTTTATTAACTTAGATATGTTACACCAGTTATTTGAAGCATTTTGAAATCGATTGCTTAATGCATATATACAAGAAAATCGACTTTCTACGTAAATATATGTTTACGGAATTTTTCTAAATGCACTGCTGTTATGCCGTTATGGCTTTATGTTAACTTCTGTTCGTTTAAGAAGGTTAATTTACTTAAATATGTTAAACTAATGTTTTGAAGATTTTCGAAATCGATTGCTAAATGCATATACACAAAAAAACGACTTTATACCTAAATATAAGATTACGGAATTCTTCAAATGCACTGCCGTTATGCCGTTAAGGCGTTTGCAGACTTCAGTAAGATTAAGAGGGTTAATTAACTTAAATATGTTAAACTAATGATTTGAAGATTTTCGAAATCGATTGCTAAATGCATATATACAACAAATTCGACTTAATACCTAAATATAAGATTACGGATTTCTTCTAAATGCACTGCCGTTATGCCGTTATGGCTTTATATTAACTTCAGTTCGTTAAAGAAGGTTTATTAACTTAAATATGTTAAACCAGTTGTTTGAAGCATTTCGATATCGATTGCTTAATGCATATATACAAGAAAATCGACTTTATACCTAAATATAAGACTACGGAATTCTTCCAAATGTACTGTCGTTATGCCGCCATGGCTCTTTATCAACTTCAATACGTTAGAGAAGGTTAATTAACTTACATATGTTAAACTAAGGATTTGAAGCATTTCGATTTCGCTTGCTAAATGTGCATATACAAGAAAATCGAATTTATACCTAAATATAAGATAACTGAATTCTTCTAAATGCACCGCCGTTATGCCGTTAAGGCTTTATGTAGACTTCAGTGCGTTAAAGAAGGTTTATTAACTTAAATATGTTAAACTAATGATTTGAAGCATTTCGATATCGATTGCTAAATGTGCTAGTAAAAGAAACTTGACTTTATACTTAAATATAGGATAACGGAATTCTTCCAAATGCACTGCCGTTATTCCGCCATGGCCTTATGTTAACTTCAGTTAGTTAAAGAAGGTTTATTAACTCAAATATGTTAAACCAGTTATTTGAGGCATTTCGATATCGATTGCTTAATGCATATATACAAGAAAATCGACTTTATACCTAAATATAAAATTACGGAATTCTTCCAAATGTACTTTCGTTACGCCGCCATGGTTTGTATCAACTTCAATACGTTAAAGAAGGTTAATTATTTTAAATATGTTAAACTAATGGTTTGAAGCATTTCGATATCGACTGCTAAATGTGTAAATAAAACAAAATCCACTTTATACCTAAATATAAAATTATAACATTACGGAGTTCTTCTAAATGTACTGCCGTTATACCGTTAAGGCTTTATGTAGACCTCATTAAGCTAAAAAGTGTTTATTAACTTAATATGTTAAACTAATGATTTGAAGCATTTCGATATCGATTGCTAAATGTGTATATACAAAAAAATGGAATTTATACCTAAATATAAGATGTTATGCCGCCAAGGCTTTGTGTAAACTTCAGTGCGTTAAAGTAGGTTTGCTAACTTAAATATGTTAAATTAGTGATTTGAAGCATTTCGATATCGATTGCTAAATGAGTATATACAAGAAAATCGACTTCATACCTAAATATAAGGTTACGGAATTCTTCCAAATGTACTGTCGTTATGTCGCCATGGCTTTATATCACCTTCAATACGTTAAAGAAGGTTAATTTACTTAAATATGTTAAACTAATGATTTGAAGATTTTCGAAATCGACTGCTAAGTGCATATATACAACAAAATCGACTTTATACCTAAATATAAGTTTACGGAATTCTTCCAAATGTACTGTCGTTATGCCGCCATGGCTTTATATCAACTTCAATACGTTAAAGAAGGTTAATTAACTTAAATTTGTTAAAATAATGATTTGAAGCATTTCGATATCGATTGCTAAATGTGTATATACAAAAAAATCGAATTTATACCTAAATATAAGATTACGGAATTCTTCTACATGCACTGCCGTTATGCCGCCATGGCTTTGTGTTAACTTCAGTGCGTTAAAGTAGGTTCGTTAACTTAAATATGTTAAACTAATGATTTAAAGCATTTCGATATCGATTGCTAAATGAGTATATACAAGAAAATCGACTTAATACCTAAATATAAGATTACGTAATTCTTCTAAATGCTTTGCCGTTATGCCGTTAAGGCGTTTGTCGACTTCAGTAAGATAAAGAGGGTTAATTAACTTAAATATGTTAATCTAATGATTTGAAGCATTTCGATATCGATTGCTAAATGCATATATACAAAAAAATTGACTTTATACCTAAATATAAGATTACGGAATTCTTTAAATGCACTGCCGTTATGCCGTTAAGGCGTTTGCAGACTTCAGTAGGATAAAGAGGGTTAATTAACTTAAATAAGTTAAACTAGTGATTTAAAGATTTTCGAAATCGATTGGTAAATGCATATATACAACAAATTCGACTTAATACTTAAATATAAGATTACGGATTTCTTCTACATGCACTGCCGTTATGCCGCCAGCTTTCGATATCGATTGCCGAATGAGTATATACAAGAAAATCGACTTTATACCTAAATATAAGATTACGGAATTCTTCTACATGCATTGCCGTTATGCCGTTAAGGCGTTTGAAGACTTCAGTAAGATAAAGAGGGTTAATTAACTTAAATATGTTAAACTAATGATTTGAGGCATTTTGATATCGATTGCTATATGTGTATATACAAGAAAATCGACTTTATAATATAAGGTAACGGAATTCTTTTAAATGCACTGCCGTTATGCAGTTATGGCTTCATGTTAACTTCTGTTGGTTAAAGAAGGTTTATTGACTTAATATGTTAAACTAATGATTTGGGGCATTTCGAAATCGATTGCTAAATTCATATATACAAGAAAATTTTCTTTATACCTAAATATAAGATTACGAATTCTTCCAAATGTACTGCCGTTATGCCGCCATGGCTTTATATCAACTTCAATATGTTAAAGAAGGTTAATTAACTTAAATATGTTAAAGTAATGATTTACGGCATTTCGATATCGATTGCTAAATGTGTATATACAACAAAATCGACTTTATACCTAAATATAAAATTACGAAATTCTCCCTAATGCACTGCCGTTATACCGTTATGGCTTTATGTAGACTTCAGTAAGATAAAGAAGGTTAATTAACTTAAATATGTTAAACTAATGATTTGAAGCATTTCGATATCGATTTCTAAATGCACATATACCAGAAAATCGACTATATACCTAAATAAAAGATTACGGAATTCTTTCAAATTACTGTCGTTATGGCGTTAAGGCTTTATTTCACCTTAAATACGTTAAAGATGGTTAACTAACTTTAATATGTTAAACTAATGATTTGAAGCATTTCGATATCGATTGCTAAATGTGTAAATACAAGACAATCGACTATATACCTAAATATAAGATTACGGAACTCTTCTACCTGCACTGTCGTTATGCCGCCATGGCTTTATATCACCTTCATTACGTTAAAGGAGGTTAACTAACTTAAGTATGTTAAACGAATGATTTGAAGCATTTCGATATCGCTTGCTAATTGTGTATATACAAGAAAATCTACTTTATACCTAAATATAAGATTACGGAATTCTTCTAAATGCACTGTCGTTATGCCGCCATCGCTTTATATCACCTTCATTACGCTAAAGAAGGTTAATTAGCTTAAATGTGTTAAACTAATGATTTGAGGCATTTCGATATCGATTGCTAAATGTGTATATACAACAAAATCGACTTTATACTTAAATATAAGATTACGGAAATCTTCTAAATGCACTGCCGTTATACCGTTATGGCTTTACGTAAACTTCAGTAAGAAAAAGAAGGTTAATTAACTTAAATATGTTAAACTAATGATTTGAAGCATTTCGATATCGATTGCTAAATGTGTATATACAAGAAAACTGACTTTATGCCTAAATATAAGACTATGGAATTATGGCTATATTTCAACTTCAGTTCGCTTAAGGAGGTTTATTAACTTAGATATGTTAAACCAGTTATCTGAAGCATTTCGATATCGATTGCGAAATGTGTATATACAAGAAAATCGACTTTATACCTAAATATAAAATTATAACATTACGGAATTCTTCTAAATGCACTGCCGTTATGCCGTTAAGGCTTTATGTAGACTTCAGTATGCTAAAAAATGTTTATTAACTTAATATGTTAAACTAATGATTTGAAGCATTTCGATATCGATAGCTAAATGTGTATATACCAGAAAATCGACTTTATACCTAAATATAAGATTACGGAATTCTTCTAAATGCACTGCGGTTATGCCGCCATGGCTTTATGCCAACTTCCGTTCGTTAAAGAAGGTTAATTAACTTAAATATGTTAAACTAATGATTTGAAGCATTTCGATATCGATTGCTATATATGTATGTACAACAAAATCGACTTTTTACATAAATATAAGATAACGGAATTCATATAAATATACTGCCGTTATGCCGTGATAGCTTTATGTAAACTTCAGTAAGATAAAGAAGGTTAATTAACTCAAATATGCTAATCCAGTTATTTGAAGCATTTCGATATCGATTGCAAAATGTGTATATACAAGAAAATCGACTTTATGCCTAAATATAAGACTACGGAATTCTTCCAAATGCAGTGCCGTTATGGCTTTATGTCAACTTCAGTTCGCTAAAGGAGGCTTATTAACTTAATTATGTGAAACCAGTTATCTGAAGCATTTCCATATCCATTGCGAAATGTATATATACAAGAAAATCGACTTTATACCTAAATATAAAATTATAACATTACGGAATTCTTCTAAATGCACTGCCGTTATACCGTTAAGGCTTTATGTAGACTTCAGTATGCTAAAAAATGTTTTTTGACTTAATATGTAGAACTAATGATTTGAAGCATTTCGATATCGATAGCTAAAAGTGTATATACAAGAAAATCGACTTTATGCCTAAATATAAGATTACGGAATTCTTCTAAATGCACTGCCGTTATGCCGCCATGGCTTTAAGCCAACTTCCGTTCGTTAAAGAAGGTTTATTAACTTAAACATGTTAAACTAATTATTTGAAGCATTTCGATATCGATTGCTAAATGTGTATATATAAGAAAATCGACTTTATACATAAATATAAGATTACGGAATTCTTTTAAATGAACTGTCGTTATGCCGCCATGGCTTTATATCAACTTCATTACGTTAAAGAAGGTTAACGAACTTAAATATGTTAAACGAATGATTTGAAGCATTTCGATATCGATAGCTAAATGTGTATATACAAGAAAATCGACTTTTTACCTAAATATAAGATTACGGAATTCTTCCAAATGCACTGCCGTTATGCCGTTATGGCTTTATATCAACTTCATTACTTTAAAGAAGGTTAACGAACTTAAATATGTTAAACGAATGATTTGAAGCATTTCGATATCGATAGCTAAATGTATATGTACAAGAAAATCGACTTTATACCTAAATATAAAATTATAACATTACGGAATTCTTCTAAATGCACTGCCGTTATACCGTTAAGGCTTTATGTAGACTTCAGTATGCTAAAAAATGTTTTTTGACTTAATATGTAGAACTAATGATTTGAAGCATTTCGATATCGATAGCTAAAAGTGTATATACAAGAAAATCGACTTTATGCCTAAATATAAGATTACGGAATTCTTCTAAATGCACTGCCGTTATGCCGCCATGGCTTTAAGCCAACTTCCGTTCGTTAAAGAAGGTTTATTAACTTAAACATGTTAAACTAATTATTTGAAGCATTTCGATATCGATTGCTAAATGTGTATATATAAGAAAATCGACTTTATACATAAATATAAGATTACGGAATTCTTCTAAATGCACTGTCGTTATGCCGCAATGGCTCTATATCACCTTCATTACGTTAAAGAAGGTTAATTAACTCAAATATGTTAAACTAATGATTTGAAGCATTTCGATATCGATTGCTTAATGCGTATATACAACAAAATCGGCTTTATACCTAAATATAAGACTACGGAATTCTTTTAAATGCACTGTCGTTATGCCGCCATGGCTCTATATCACCTTCATTACGTTAAAGAAGGTTAACTAACTTAAGTATGTTAAACTAATGATTTGAAGATTTTCGAAATCGATTGCTAAATTCATATATACAAGAAAATCTTCTCTATACCTAAATATAAGATTACGGAATTCTTCCAAATATACTGTCGTTATGCCGCCATGGTTTGTATCAACTTCAATACGTTAAAGAAGGTTAATTATTTTAAGTATGTTAAACTAATGGTTTGAAGCATTTCGATATCGACTGCTAAATGTGTAAATACAACAAAATCGACTTTATGCCTAAATATAAAATTATAACATTACGGAGTTCTTCTAAATGCACTGCCGCTATACCGTTAGGGCTTTATGTAGACCTCATTAAGCTAAAAAATGTTTATTAACTTAATATGTTAAACTAATGATTTGAAGCATTTCGATATCGATTGCTAAATGTGTATATGCAAAAAAAATCGAATTTATACCTAAATATAAGCCGTTATGCCGCCATGGCTTTATATCAACTTCAATACGTTAAAAAAGGTTAATTAACTTAAATATGTTAAACTAATGGTTTGAAGCTTTTAGATATCGATTGCTAAATGTGTATATACAAAAAAATCGAATTTATACCTAAATATAAGATTACGGATTTCTTCTACATGCACTGCCGTTATGCCGCCATGGCTTTGTGTTAACTTCAGTGCGTTAAAGTAGGTTTGTTAACGTAAATATGTCAAACTAATGATTTGAAGCATTTCGATATCGATTGCTAAATGAATATATACAACAAAATCGACTTTATTCCTAAATATAAGATTACGTAAATCTTCTAAATGCACTGCCGTTATGCCGTTAAGGCTGATTAACTTATATTTAAGTTAATTAAACTTGTTTAACGTATTGAAGTTGATGTAAAGCCATGGTGGCATAACGACAGTACATTTGGAAGAATTCCGTAGTCTTGTTTTTTTGTATAAAGTTGATTTTCTTGTATATACCCATTTAGCAATCGATATCGAAATGCTTCAAATCATTACTTTAACATATTTAAGTTAATAAACCTTCTTTAACGAACGGAAGTTGGCTTAAAGCCATGACGGCATAACGGCAGTGCATTTAGAAGAATTCCGTAATCTTATATTAGGTATAAAGTCGATTTTCTTGTATATACACATTTAGCTATAGATATCGAAATGCTTCAAATCATTAGTTTAACATATTAAGTTAATAAACATTTTTTAGCATACTGAAGTCTACATAAAGCCTTAACGGTATAACGGCAGTGCATTTAGAAGAATTCCGTAATGTTATAATTTTATCTTTAGGTAAAAAGTCGATTTTCTTGTATATACACATTTAGCTATCGATATCGAAATGCTTTAAATCATTCGTTTAACATATTTAAGTTAGTTAACCTTTTTTAACGTATTGAAGGTGATATAAAGCCATGGCGGCATAACGACAGTGCATTTAGAAGAATTCCGTAATCTTATATTTAGGTATAAAGTCGATTTTGTTGAATATACACATTTAGCAATCGATATCGAAATGCTTTAAAGAATTAGTTTAACATATCTAAGTTAATTAAACTTCTTTACCTTATGGAAGTTTACATAAAGCCAAAACGGTATAAGGGCAGTGCATTTGGAAAAATTCCGTAATCTTATATTTAGGTAAAGAGTCGATTTTCTTGTATATACACATTAAGCTATCGATATCGAAATGCTTCAAATCATTCGTTTAACATACTTAAGTTAGTTAACCTTCTTTAACGTATTGAAGTTGATATAAAGCCATGGCGGCATAACGACAGTAGATTTGGAAGAATTCCGTAATCTTATATTTAGGTATAAGGTCGATTTTGTTGTATATACTCATTTAGCAATCGATATCGAAATGCTGTAAATCATTATTTTAACATATTTAAGTTAATTAACCTTCTTTATCTTACTGAAGTTTACATAAAGCCAAAACGGTATAAGGGCAGTGCATTTGGAAAAATTCCGCAATCTTATATTTAGGTAAAGAGTCGATTTTCTTGTATACACACATTTAGCTATCGATATCGAAATGCTTCAAATCATTCGTTTAACATATTTAAGTTAGTTAACCTTCTTTAACGTAATGAAGGTGATATAAAGCCATGGCGGCATAACGACAGTGCATTTAGAAGAATTCCGTAATCTTATATTTAGGTATAAAGCCGAATTTGTTGCATATACGCATTTAGCAATCGATATCGAAATGCTGTAAATCATTATTTTAACATATTTAAGTTAATTAACCTTCTTTATCTTACTGAAGTTTACATAAAGCCAAAACGGTATAAGGGCAGTGCATTTGGAAAAATTCCGCAATCTTATATTTAGGTAAAGAGTCGATTTTCTTGTATACACACATTTAGCTATCGATATCGAAATGCTTCAAATCATTCGTTTAACATATTTAAGTTAATTAACCTTCTTTAACGTATTGAAGTTGATATAAAGCCATGGCGGCATAACGGCAGTGCATTTAGAAGAATTGCGTAATCTTATATTAGGTAAAAAGTCGATTTAACATATTTAAGTTAATTAACCCCCTTTATCTTACTGAAGTCTACAAATGCCTTAACGTTATCATAAATTTAGGTATAAAGTCGATTTTCTTGTATATACACATTTACCAATCGCTATCGAAATGCCTCAAATCATTAGTTTAATATATTTGAGTTAATTAACCCTCTCTATCTTACTGAAGTCTACAAACGCCTTAACGGCATAACGGCAAGGAATTTAGAAGAATTCCGTAATCTTATATTTAGGTATAAAGTCCATTTTCTTGTATATACTCATTTAGCAATCGAAATCGAGATGCTTCAAATCATTAGTTTAACATATTTAAGTTAACAAACCTACTTTAACCCACTGAAGTCTACAAACGTTTTAACGGCATAATGGCAATTCATTTAGAAGAATTTCGTAATCTTATATTAAGGTATAAAGTCAATTTTGTTGTATATACACATTTAGCAATCGATATCGAAATGCTTCAAACCATTAGTTAAACATATTTAAGCTAATTAACCCTCTCTATCTTACTGAAGTCTATAAACGCCTTAACGGCATAACGGCAAAGCATTTATAAGAATTCCGTAATCTTATATTTAGGTATAAAGTCGATTTTCTTGTATATACTCATTTAGCAATCGAAATCGAAATGCTTCAAATCATTAGTTTAACAAATTTAAGTTAACAAACCTACTTTAACGCACTGAAGTTAACACAAAGCCTTGGCGGCATAACGGCAGTGCATGTAGAAGAATTCCGTTATGAAATATTAAGGTATAAAGTCGATTTTCTTGTATATACTCATTTAGCAATCGATTTCGAAAATCTTCAAATCATAAGTTTAACATATTTAAGTTAATAAAGCTTCTTAAACGCACCGAAAATAACATAAAGCCATGGCGGCATAACGGCAGTGCATTTAGAAGAATTCCGTTAGCTTATATTTAGGTATAAAGTCGATTTTGTTGTATATACACAGTTAGCAATCGATATCTAAATGCTTCACATCATTAGTTTAACATATTTAAGTTAATTAACCTTTTTTAACGTATTGAAGTTGATATAAAGCCATGGTGGCATAACGACAGTACATTTGGAAGAATTCCGTAATCTTTTATTTAGGTATAAAGTCGATTTTCTTGTATATATGCATTAAGCAATCGATATCGAAATGCTTCAAATAACTGGTTTAACATATCTAAGTTAACAAACCTTCTTTAACTAACTGAAGTTAACATAAAGCCATAACGGTATAACGGCAGTGCATTTGGAAGAATTCTGTAATCTTATATTTAGGTATTAAGCCGATTTTCTTGTATATACACATTTAGCAATCGATATCGAAATGCCTCATATCATTAGTTTAACATATTTAAGTTAATTAACCCCCTTTATCTTACTGAAGTCTACAAACGCCTTAACAGCATAACGGCAGGGCATGCAGAAGAATTCCGTTATCATATATTCAGGTATAAAGTCAATTTTCTTGTACATACACATTTAGCAATCGATATCGAAATGCCTCAAATCATTAGTTTAACATATTTAAGTTAATTAACCCTCTTTATCTTACTGAAGTCTACAAACTTCTTAACGGCATAACGGCAAAGCATTTAGAAGAATTACGTAATCTTATATTTACGTATAAAGTCGCTTTTCTTGTATATACTCATTTAGCAATCGAAATCGAAATGCTTCAAATCATTAGTTTAACATGTTTAAGATAATTAACCCTATTTATCTTACTGAAGTCTACAAACATCTTAACGGCATAACGGCAAAGCATTTAGAAGAATTACGTGATCTTATATTTAGGTATAAAGTCGATTTTCTTGTATATACTCATTTAGCAATCGATATAGAAATGCTTCAAATCATTAGTTTGACATATTTAAGTTAATTAACCCTCTTTATCTTACTAAAGCCTACAAACGTTTTAACGGCATAACGGCAAAGCATTTAGAAGAATTACGTAATCTTATATTTAGGTATAAAGTCGATTTTGTTGCATATACACATTTAGCAATCGATATCGAAATGCTTCAAATCATTAGTTTAACATAGTTAAGCTAATTGACCCTCTTTGTCTTACTAAAGTCTACAAAAGCTTTCACGGCATAACGGCAGTGCGTTTGGAAGAATTCCGTAATCTTATATTTAGGTATAAAGTCGATTTTCTTGTATATACTCATTTAGCAATCGATATAGAAATGCTTCAAATCATAAGTTAAACATATTTAAGCTAATTAACCCTCTTTATCTTACTAAGGTCTACAAAAGCCTTAACGGCATAACGGCAGTGCATTTGGAAGAATTCCGTAATCTTATATTTAGGTATAAAGTCGATTTTCTTGTATATACTCATTTAGCAATCGATATCGAAATGCTTCAAATCATTAGTTTAACATATTTAAGTTAATAAACCTTCTTTAACGAACTGAAGTTGGCATAAATCCATGGCGGCATAACGGCAGTGCATTTATAATAATTCCGTAATCTTATATTTAGGTATAAAGTCGATTTTCTTGTATATACGCATTTAGCAATCGATATCGAAATGCTTCAAATCATTAGTTTAACATATTTAAGGGAATTAACCTTTTTTAACGTATTGAAGTTGATATAAAGCCATGGCATCATAACGACAGTAGATTTGGAAGAATTCCGTAATCTTATATTTAGGTATAAGGTCGATTTTGTTGTATATAAATCGATATCGAAATGCTTTAAATCATTAGTTTAACATATTTAAGTTAATTAACCTTCTTTATCTTACTGAAGTTTACATAAAGCCAAAACGGTATAACGGCAGTGCATATGGAAGAATTCCGTAATCTTATATTTAAGTAAAAAGTCGATTTTCTTGTATATACGCATTTAGCTATCGATATCGAAATGCTGCAACTCATTCGTTTAACATATTTAAGTTAGTTAACCTTCTTTAACGTAATAAAGGTGATATAGAGCCATGGCGGCATAACGGCAGTGCATTTAGAAGAATTCCGTAATCCTGTATTAGGTATAAAGTCGATTTTCTTGTACATACACATTTAGCTATCGGTATAGAAATGCTTCAAATCATTAGTTTAACATATTAATTTAATAAACATTTTTTAGCATACTGAAGCCTACATAAAGCCTTAACGGTATAACGGCAGTGCATTTAGAAGAATTCCGTTTTGCAATAATTTTATATTTAGGTAAAAAGTCGATTTTCTTGTATATACACATTTAGCTATCGATATCGAAATGCTTGAAATCATTCGTTTAACATATTTAAGTAAGTTAACCTTCTTTATCGTAATGAAGTCGATATAAAGCCATGGCGGCATAACGACAGTGCATTTAGAAGAATTCCGTAATCTTATATTTAGGTATAAAGTCGATTTTGTTGTATATACGCATTTAGCAATCGATTTTTAAATGCTTCAAATCATTAGTTTAACAAATTTAAGTTAATTAACCTTTTTTAAAACGTATTGAAGTTTATATAAAGCCATGGCGACATAACGACAGTACATTTGGAAGAATTCCGTAGTCTCATATTTATGTAAAAAGTCGATTTTCTGGTATATATGCATTAAGCAATTGATATCGAAATGCTTCAAATAACTGGTTTAACATATTTAAGTTAATAAACTTTCTTTAACGAACTGAAGTTGGCTTAAGGCCATGGCGGCATAACGACAGTGCATTTAGAAGAATTCCGTAATCTTATATTTAGGTATAAAGTCGATTTTCTTGCATATACACATTTAGCTATCAATATCGAAATGCTTCAAATCATTAGTTTAACATATTTAAGTTAATTAACCTTCTTTAACGTACAGAAGTTGATATAAAGCCATGGCGGCATAACGACAGTACATTTAGAAGAATTCCGTAGTCTTATATTTATGTAAAAAGTCGATTTTCTTGTATATACACATTAAGCAATCGATATCGAAATGCTTCAAATCAGTAGTTTAACAAATTTAAGTTAGTTAACCTTCTTTACCGTAATGAAGTTGATATACAGCCATGGCGGCATAACGACAGTGCATTTAGAAGAATTCCGTAATCATATATTTAGGTATAAAGTCGATTTTGTTGTATATACGCATCTAGCAATCGATATCGAAATGCTTCAAATCATTAGTTTAACATATTTAAGTTAATTAGCCTTCTTTAACGTATTGAAGTTGATATAAAGCCATGGCGGCGTAACGACAGTAGATTTGGAAGAATTCCGTAATCTTATATTTAGGTATAAGGTCGGTTTTGCTGTATATACACATTTAGCAATCGATATCGAAATGCTTCAAATCATTAGTTTAACATATTTAAGTTAATTCACCTTCTTTAACGTATTGAAGTTGATGTAAAGCCATGGCAGCGCAACGACAATACATTTGGAGGAATTCCGTAGTCTTATATTTATGTATAAAGTTGATTTTCTTGTATATACACATTTAGCAATAAATATTTAAGTTAATAAACCTTCTTTAACGAACGGAAATTGGCTTAAAGCCATGGCGGCATAACGGCAGTGCATTTAGAAGAATTCCGTAATCTTATATTAGGTATAAAGTCGATTTTCTTGTACATACACATTAAGCTATCGATACCGAAATGCTTCAAATCATTAGTTTAACATATTAAGTTAATAAATATTTTTTAGCACACTGAAGTCTACATAAAGCCTTAACGGTATAACGGCAGTGCATTTAGAAGAATTCCGTAATGCTATAATTTTATATTTAGGTAAAAAGTCGATTTTCTTGTATATACACATTTAGCTATCGATATCGAAATGCTTCAAATCATTCGTTTAACAAATTTAAGTTAACAAACCTACTTTAACGCACTGAAGTTAACACAAAGCCTTGGCGGCATAACGGCAGTGCATGTAGAAGAATTCCGCTATGAAATATTAAGGTATAAAGTCGATTTTCTTGTATATACTCATTTAGCAATCGATTTCAAAAATCTTCAAATCATAAGTTTAACATATTTAAGTTAATTAAGCTTCTTAAACGCACCGAAAATAACATAAAG
>JAPZAG010002199.1:0-20235 GCA_027475135.1 Bactrocera correcta | reverse complement strand
AAAAAACCAAAAAAAAAAAAAAATAAATAAATAAACTTGAAAAATAACCGACACCCTAGTATGTATGTATGATCTTAATGCATAATGATGTAAAAAGCCTGTAACTATCCAAGAAGACTGCCACATATTATATAATATATACATACAACCATCGGTAGTTCGATGGCATTCAAAAATATGCTGATAAATATTTATCACTTAGGAAATAATTAAAAAATGTGCGTACTAAATTGGTATTTGAAAAGTAGCGTCTTCTTTATTGAATAAATATATACATAAGTATGTACGCAAGAATGTAAGTATGTTTGTATATGAGTTTCTGTTTGCCAGTATCTAACTTGACATTGAAGATAGCGTCCGAAAAGGCAATAACACTTTGGTATCTAAAAACTTACATACACACACATACAGATATGTATATACATATATACATGTATATAGACATATTTATCTTCGAAGATATTTTGTAAGCATTTTGTTGTTAATGGAGGAGTCTTACCATGCTTATGAACTTGGCCAAATTACAAGGCTAGTTGGTCACAACAGTGAGCTTTTTAGTGACCATAAATGAACTGAAATGGAACTGTGCAACAACACTGAAACTAAATATAGTCTTAATAAGAACATAAGTACTCCAAATTATCATTTGAGTGCTTAAGACGTAGATTAATAAGCTTCTAGTCAAATAAATGAGATCACCCGCATAGAAAATAAATATAAATTTCTTATAATGATAACTGAATGTCCAAAAACCTGTTTACTGTACTCTTTAAAAAATAAATTCAGCTTTACGGGGACGAGTCGACTAGGAACGCGTTTCATACCCAAAATATTCACCAAAACTGTTCGAATGTTCTCGCGTGAGAGCTCTTTTGTCATCTCTCTAACATTTGCCTGATGATTTTCAAACATTTCCTTCACATTTAACTATTTTCCTCAGTTGTCCAGAACAAAGCAAGTCTTGAACGATTTCTCGACCGTCTTCAAAGGCATTGTACCACTCGTAGGCTTGTGTTTTTGATAAAACTGAATCACCGTAAGCCTTTTCAAACATTTGCAAAGATTCCGCTCACGAAATTTGGTAAGAAATACAAAGTTAAGCTAATTCTTTGTTCGATATTTTTATCCATTGTAAAAATCGCAACGCACTTCTGAGATGTACGGACTTAAGCAACAGCTTCAAACTAACTGGTCGACAGATAGCGCTCATATTTGGAATAGTAATTAAGGATAGTCCTACCAATTTAATTACAATTTCTCCGGGTGCTTTTTTGTCACAATGTACATACTTTATAGGGTCTCCGATGTTTCCTTTTGAGTGTAAAAACACTGTGGCTATCTTAATACACCCTTTTCAGGGTATAATAATGATATCTAAATAAAATTCCTGTACGCATTATTAAATTACGAGTCATGAGCCACTAAGAACGATATTGAAATTAGTTAAGTGCCTACATAGGTTGCTATATATATTTCTGGACTAGGCAACACTAAGTGTTGCCAGGTGCAATCTGACATTTCTATTGGAAAGTTTGACATTTTTTAGCATAACATCACTCAGAACGTTTTAATCGTGAATTGTTTTATTTACAGGGAACATTTTCGTGCGATCATTTTTCACAGCTTTCGACGTGGATTATCACGACAAAAGTGCATCGATGAACTAAAATCTTTGTATGGCTATGAAGCACCATCCTATAGCACTGTGAAAAACTGGTACAACGAATTCAATCGTGGCCGACGCTCGCTCAAAGACGAATTCCGTGAAGGTCGTCCAAAAACAGCCGTTGTGCCATAAAACATCGATGCCGTACGTGAACTGATAATGCAAGACCGTCATGTAACATACCTTCAGATAGAGGCATGCCTTTGCATTTCTCCCACCAGCATACATTCGATATTGCATGGACACCTGGCCGTAAAAAAGGTTTCTTCTCGTTGGATCCCGCACAATTTGACAATCACTCAAAAAAAGGCTCGTGTGGATTGGTGTAAAGAAATGCTGAAAAAATACGATCGCGGTGCTTCAAAAGACGTTTATAAGATCGTTACAGGTGACGAATCATGGATCTATGCGTATGAGCCCGAAACATAACAGCCATCGACCGTGTGGGTCTTCCAAGACGAGCCAAATCCAACAACAAAAAACAAAAAAAAAAAAAAACAAAAAAAAAAAAAAAAAACATTTTCGTTGATAAATATGCCCATTTTCATTATTAGGCCAGAAATATATATAGCAGCCCTCGTACACATTAGCTGTTTACACGCTGTCTAGTTGATAGAATCCTATGAGCAGAGCATTTATGTTTAACTTAATTATAAATTGAATATGCAGTAATAATAATAATAATTAGTGAAACTAAGTGGGAGACATATGAGACGATCGTAAAAGTCACACCTCGTCACCGAATGTTCATCATAAACCTATCACAATTGATCCATTTAAATTTATTACACTATTATTATTACAAAATATCGAGAAAGTTTATAAACACAGTTGAATGAAATATGGCAGGAGCGGAGCTTTAAAATGCACAAATGCATTTACGTAGATGTGATTCCCCCTAGTGAAATATTATCAGTTTATCAAAATTATGTCACGGGGGCCGTTCAATGTCTCGATGATTTTAAAATAATTTGGTTTCCACACAGTATTTAATATAGCAACTCACATCTGTAGAGGGTTTTGGAAAGGGATATAACTTTATTGGAGTAAAGGTGGATACACCGAACCTTTTCTTTATTACAATCACTCTTGAATTGGAGCTTATGAAAGGCTTTTGTTGTAATGTATACCCATGTTTATGATATTCCTTCAATCAACCACGGTATTCTTCAAATATGGCTCCGTGTGGTTTTTTCTTGTTCCCAAACGGAAATTTCCGCTCCGTGGAAGCTGTTTTTAGTCGATCGAAGAGATAAAACAAAATTCGCTGAAAGAGCTGAAGGCCATCCCTAAAAGTGTTTATAAAAAGTGTTTCGAGGACTGGAAAAGCCGTTGGCATAAGTGTGTTACATCTGACAAAATAAATATTGATGAATAATTAAATATTTTGCGTTTGATTTACAATTTTTGTGTGCTTTCTTGTCACAAAGTATTTAAAGGACTGATATAACGAGCTGAGCCGATTTTGTGATGTCCGCATTTATATATACGAATTAGTCCCATAAGATATATAGTATACTTAGATCTGAAATTTTGCACCTGTCTTTTTTTCACTTCAATATATTCAATATCGGACCACTATAGCATACATCTCCCATATAAACAGATCGATCATGGTTTCTCTAAATAATTTTTGTATATGGGAAGAGTTTGGCATTAAAGCTTAATGTTTTTTCTTTATTCCT
This sequence comes from Bactrocera correcta, assembly GCA_027475135.1. Taxonomy (NCBI): domain Eukaryota; kingdom Metazoa; phylum Arthropoda; class Insecta; order Diptera; family Tephritidae; genus Bactrocera; species Bactrocera correcta. Next base: position 16,884 of record JAPZAG010002199.1, on the reverse strand, counting down.
TTATAAAAAAATACCCTTCGTATTGCATTAGCAATGACATTTTCTATAATTAGCAAAAGTAGTTTCTCGAAGCTTCTGTGTTTTTTTTTCGTATTTAAAGCCGATTCGTGATGAATTAAGCTGACCCTTCTTGCTTTGCTTCTTTATTGTTTATCGTAAACCAGACCGCTTCACACTGAGCCTCTCCTGAGAAGCATCTTTATTAATGTAGTGCTGAGTTAGTTAATCTGTGACACACTGAAGTGATCTGACTTAAAAATTCCGAGAAAACATCAGCAGCCGAATATCCAAAAATTTGTTTCATATTATGAAAGCACTTTTAATAATTATACAAAATTAGACTTAGGGCATTATTTTTTCCATACTATGACCCCTATAAGGTTTACATTATCAAACTTTTTGACTGCGGCACAAGCAAACACACAGAAACAACAACAGCACCAATAAAAGGCGAACTCTTCTAGTGACCCATTGCGCTCAAGCAACTAAACTTAAGTACGCAAGTATGTGCTTAAGTATGTTATGTATGTATGTATAAAGATTAGCTGGTACTTAAGAAATATGAGTGTGCATGTCTGTGTTGGTGTTCCGTTGATGAGCACGACAGGAAGACTCTACACCCAACTAAGTATGGAAATGCACAAAAATACATATGTACGAGTACATACATATGTATGCACGATTTGTGTATATGTCAAACATAGATAGATAGATACATACATACATTTACATTTATTTGTATATATATATACATATACATAAATATATACTCATATGTAGATTCATTCAAGAGTCTGCAGACTATCATTTTGCACCTTGCACGAGCGCAGTCTAAGATCAAGCGCTGAGAGAGCGTAGTTTATTTTAAGCTTGACGGCAATACTCGTGCTACCGTTATTAAATAGTTGTTGCTTGTGCATATGCGTGGGCGGATTTCGTATTTTTTCTTTCATTTCCGACAAAGTTTTCGTTTGAGAAACACATAAGTGCTTATACATAAGTTAAATTTACATACAATGTCGGCATATATGTGAGTATGTGAATGTCCATATATGTAAATATTAATCGTAAATGCATATATGTGCATACACACACACATATGCATATCGTAGCGTTGTCTGCACTTAAGCCAATGCCAATGTCATAGGTGATTTTCATTTTGATATTCGGAGGAAACGCGCCCGGCTTTGTTTATTTTGATTTATGTATATTTTTATGTACTCATATTTATGTACATACGTATCTAAATACATATGTCTGTACATTAGAGAGGATCGAATATTTTTCTATGAAATCGCGTATCTGTCTTTTCTGAATAATCGCTTGTATGGGAGATAAGTGATCTAAGTAGTTGCTCGATCTGACCGATTCCGACAAATGATCAATAGAATGTCAAAATTCATCTACAAACGTATGTATATATTAAATTTCATTCGGATATCTCAAAAACTGCCGTCCATTTTCTTATAATCCGTAAAAGATAAACCTCGCCTCCAGCCGAAAGCCTATGATGCTAGCGCTGCGTACTTTAGTTTATATAATAATTTGTTTATTATGTAAGCTTTAATAAAATAAAAAAAATAAGAAAAAATAAAAAAAACCTCGCCTTAAAAATCGTTGGATCGAAACCATTTTTAGACCAAAAATTTAAACAAAATTGTTCAGAATGAATCGTAGAATATTTCTCGCATCCGCGATTTTTCTGTTTCTTTCTCTGCAAATCAACCCACTCTAATGTACATATATATGTATGTGTAATGTATGTGCCGAGGAAGTCTTAGATTAATATTGATCATAGTCAATATTATAACAGCTTATTTAAATATTAGAATTGACTAAAAATATATTATCACCTGACAAAGCACCAGAGAGGAGTCATATTTCATTACAAAATAATCGTTTTATTATAGCCTTAATAGGACTATAAAGAGACTCTACGAAGTATGCAAATATGGTATATGTATGGTCAGTGTGATGATCTGTAGAGATTTAGCCATATCCCTTGCCTATCTGTACATACGAAATTTAGTCCCTAAGTTTTTGAGACATCGATCTGAAATTTCTCGCACTTCTTTATGCCGAAATTGGACCCTTGCAGCACATAGCTGCCATAAGAGATTTTTATTTCTTATTATATAACCTTAGTTCGACATGAAGGATGCAAACCTTTAGCCAATTACGTTTACAGATTTAGTTATGGCTATAGTCGTTGTTAACGATTAATAATAAGTAATTTTAATATATGATTTATACTGTGCAATTTGGCATCACCATTATCCAGGTACACACTGCCCTATCTGGCATCACCATGATCAGGTGACTCATTTTCGTTTTAGCATTTCTACCGTTGTTTGGGTTAGACCATTGTGCAGTATACAACAACAACTAGACGCACCATTATCAGGTGATGCGTTTTAGCTTGGCACCTCATACGATTATACTGTTCTCTGGTCAGACCATTGTTCCGTATGCAACAACAACATTATTATTTTCGCCAGTTTGCTTACATGTTATTTTTCTATATAAGCTTGAGTTAAGCATTGAATTGGTCTCAGTTGTCAAATGAATTAGATGGTACTTGGAGAGTACCAAATACAGAAATAAACTTATATTGAAAGTGAATCGTGGTTTTATTATTAAGTTATTTTGAGTGTTTAGTGCAATCCTAAACATTTTTGGTGCCTCCTGTGAGGAAGTGTGTATATCGTTTAAATTACTGATAATATAATATGTCAGCATTAAACTTGCGTACATCCGCGCGCACATCTATTTTGCGCATCTGGACGCAAGTTCAAGCAGAGAACTATCATCCAGACTGTGTTGAAAGTGAACAGCTCTTGGGTAGTGCCAGACAACATTTCTCTCGTTTTATGGACAACCACTTTGCCCTCGTGTCCAGCGCACATGGAGGCGAGATGGCAGAGCATGATGATTTGCTCGCTTCAACGGAGGAGATTTTCAACAACATTTGCATCAAATTAAAACGTAAAATGTCAGCGTTTAGTGAACTTCCCAACCAGGAATGCAGCCATGCCCCAGATATGCGTTTGGATCCCGTCTCCATTCCAAGCTTTGACGGACAGCCGTCCAATTGGTTAGCGTTTAAGGATATGTTTGAGACGCTGGTTCACAACAGAAGTGACTTGCAGCCCACCTATAAACTGGGAAAATTGAGACAATATGTGAAGGCGGAAAACGTTCCATTAGTCGGTGGTTTGTACACAGGTGGATATGAAGAAGTCTGGGCTGAACTGAAACAACGTTACGACAATCCCCGTACTCTTTCGGAACATCATGTTCAGCATCTTCTAGACTTACCAACCCACCCATCAGAATCTCGAGCTACGCTACTTAATTTTGTGGATAGTGTACGTAATTCCTTCAGAGCGCTTGAATTGATGAACGTGCCAGTAAAACAGTGGGATGCTATAGCCGTACCACTGCTACTACCGAAACTACCGATTGTTACTCGGACCGAGTGGGGAATGAGCCTAAAATCCAATGAAATTCCGAAAATGGAAGAAGTGTTAATGTTCGTAGAACGGCGTGCAGCTAACTTGCCGACATTGTCTCCAATTGCTCCACATATTTCAAGCGGACGCACATCCAGTCGGGTCGTGAAGGCGCATCTGACTATGAACTCCGAGAAAATTCTTAATCCGTTGGTCGTATCTGATAAGGCAACGAATTGCCCATCTTGTAATGAGTTTCATCGCATTACGAAATGTCCAAAGTTTCGTAACCTTCAACTTGACGGACGCTGGGACTTGGTGAAGCAGGCATCATTATGTTTCAATTGCCTAAAGGCCGGCCATCGTAATCGCGACTGTCCATCTGGTTTATGTCTCAACTGCCAACAGAAGCACAATACTCTTCTATGTAGAAGACCCCAGCATAGGAGCGTTGAAGGTACTTCCGCCAGATTTACTCCTGCAGCGTCGGCTACAGCACCAATGGTGGCTCCAAAGGTACTTCCTCGACAACAATGACCAAGGAGCCACGTCCAGTCATTTCTCTTACAGAGTGACCGGACTACTCTCTTAGCAACGGCAAACGTGCTTCTTGCTGACTGTAAGGGTTGCTTAAAGGAATGTCGAGCACTTTGCGATATTGGTTCCCAGGTGAGCTTCGTTTGCGAATCATTAGTAACTATTTTGAATCTTCCTAGAAGTCCCTGCGAGTTTCAAGTCGAGGGTATTGATCAAAGCCTTTCAACCCGTACCAAAGGTGTTGTCAGAGTTAGTATGCAGTCTCATGTGGACGAGAAGTTCCAGATCAGCTTTGATGCGTATATCATTGATTCAATCACATCTATGACTCCTTCTACTAATATAGACATCGGGACCAGTTATCATTTAAGGGATCTTTGTTTGGCTGATCCGGCATTCGGTATACCAGGTCCCGTAGAACTACTGATAGGCGCAGATATTTGGCCTGCTCTCGTATTAAACGACGTTGTTGTCGGTTCTCATAACGAACCATGTGCATTACACACCCGTCTGGGATGGGTAGTACTAGGTCCAGTAGCATCGAGCGAGTCGAAGTCAACCCTTTTTTCATCACTCATTGACGTTTCCGATGATTCTACCACCGATAAACTTCTAAGAAAATTTTGGGAAGTGGAGGAGCCTCCTGATAACATCAAGGCGGAGGTGGACGAATGTGAAGAGATTTTTGCAAGTACGGTTACGCGGCATCCGAATGGTCAATATATAGTACAGATACCATTTCGATCTGATGCCCCTCCACTTGGAAATTCACATTCGGCGGCACTTCGGCAATTTTTGAAACTAGAGCGGACATTGGCAAACGACTATGTACTGAGGGAAAAATACGTGGATTTCATGAGGGAATACATTAATTTGGGACATATGGAGGCAATCGATGCTCCTCCAGTTGACATGGAAAGCTGTTATTACATCCCTCACCATGCTGTTTTGACTAAATTCAGAGTAGTGTTTAACGCATCGTCTAAAACAACGAACGGTGTATCTCTTAACGATACACAAATAAGTGGACCACAGCTACAAGACAACCTGGTTGACATACTTCATCGATTTCGGCGGTATTCGGTAGCTCTCACGGCCGATATCAAAAAGATGTTCCGACAGGTAATGGTGGACTCCAGGCATCGAAAATGGCAACAGATCCTTTGGAGGGAGTGCCCTAACGAACTCTTGCGTACCTATCAACTTAAGACAGTGACGTACGGTATGGCAAGCAGTCCTTTTAATGCTATTAGGTCCTTGAGACAGTGTGCATACGATAATTCGAAAGTGATCGCTGACGTCAGCCGGGCAGCCGCAGCACGGGACAGCATCCTTCATAGCTTTTATGTTGATGATTATTTGGAAAGTGTCCACACGACAGAACTGGCCATCAACCGTGCACGAGACGTTGATGCCATTCTTCAACAAGGTAAATTTGAGTTAGACAAATGGAACTCCAACTGCGTTCAGACCCTGGAAGGAATCAGCGGCTCTAAGGCGTCAGCATCGGAGATAAATTTTAGCGATTCCAGCACAACGGTATTGGGCCTTCACTGGAATCCTATTTCTGATACGTTATTCTTCAAGGTAAAGGTATGTAGCTTTGACACAATTCCTACTAAACGAATTGTTTTGAGTGATATTGCAAGGTTGTATGATCCGTTGGGTATGCTGGCACCAGTTGTCGTGACGGCCAAGATGTTTGTTCAAAATCTATGGTTGGCGAAACTGAGTTGGGATACGCCTCTACCACCTAATCTTCGAGAGACTTGGATGAAATACCGGAACAGTCTACAGGCTCTGGAAAGGATCAAAATACCACGATGGCTGGGGATCAGAGAAGATTCTGTATCGACACTACATGGGTTCTGCGATGCAAGTACCAAAGCTTACGCCGCAGTTATTTACCTACGAAACACCAGCGCTAACGGAGGATCGCATGCATCTCTCATTGTCGCAAAAACGAGAGTTGCCCCATTGAAGGAAATGACTATCCCCCGCCTCGAGCTTTCAGCAGCTCAGCTATTGGTTACAACTATGAACAACATACGTCGCGCCTTGCATTTGGAAGACACGGCTTACACTTTATGGAGTGACTCAACAATTGTTCTCCATTGGATTCGGCGCCAACCTTCTTCCTTGAAACAGTACGTGGCAAATAGGATAGCTTTTATACAATCAAAATCGGATATAAAAGCGTGGCGACACATTCGTTCAGAAAACAATCCCGCTGACTGCGCCAGCCGTGGAATTACACCGATAGTAATCACGGGGAACGAACTTTGGTGGAAGGGCCCTTCTCTTATTCATGCGGTTAATGAATCATCATCAGCTTTACCAAGTCTTACAGCGGAGGAAAATCAAATTTTTAACGGGGAAAGCCGTCCGTTAACGGTGCATCTTGGCGTTAATTTCGGGGCCGGTTTACTGATGACAGCTTTTCGAGCACAACGAATACCTTTGGTAGCAAAGTTTAGCCGTTTGAGTGCCTTACTGAATACAACTGCTCGAATTCGTCGTGTCATGCCGAAGTTCAGAAGTCAGAGATCACAGGAGTTGATTACTGCTGAAGAGAGAGAATGGGCACTAATCACGCATATTCGTCAAAGCCAAGGTAATATGTATCATTCTGAAATTAGAGCACTTAAATCCCGTTCCAGCATCGATTTGTCAAGTAAACTGCTTCCACTGAACCCGCTTTTGGACGAAGAAGGCATACTGCGTGTAGGCGGTCGGTTAACAAAATTTGGAATTGCCGTATGAGCAAAAACATCCAATCATTCTTGCCAATACGTGTCCATTGGCACAACTTCTCGTAAGTGATGCTCATAGGTGCTGTCTCCATGGTGGAATACAGGAAATGCTGCAGTACTTACGCATGCGATTTTGGATCATACATGCACGTCGAATTGTAAAGTCATATCTTCATCAGTGCGTTATATGCCGTCGACACTCCCGAGCAACTCAGCAGCAACAGATGTCATCACTTCCAAAATCCCGAGTTATGGTTGCCCCACCCTTTACTCATACCGGGTTGGACTACTGCGGGCCATTCAACGTTCGTCATGGAGGAAAGCGAGCCTCTACAATGACCAAAACTTACGGAGCGATTTTCATTTGTATGGCTACGAAGGCCGTACATATCGAACTTGCGGAAAATTTGTCAACTCAGGCATTTATCGATGTGTTTGATCGCTTCATAAGCCGCCGTGGAATATGTTCGATCCTTTATAGCGACAACGGAACGCAATTCGTAGGTGCTAGTCGAGTTCTATATCAAGACCTTCAAAGTTGGAGAAATTTATATGCAACTCAACATATTGCATCTTCCGGCACGCAGTGGAAATTCATCACTCCAGCCGCACCCCATCATGGAGGTCTTTGGGAGGCAGCTGTGCGTTCAGCAAAAAACATCTCTATCGCACAATTGGTCGCCAAATCCTACGCTTCAATCAACTGAGTACACTACTTGTGAGGATTGAGGCTTGTTTGAATTCCCGACCCCTCGTTCCTCTTCACGATGACCCCAATGGTAGCTACGCACTCACACCTGGCGACTTCCTCATTGGTCGACCGCTCAATTCGAGACCAGAACCACCTATTGATGATATTCCACAAAATCGTCTTTTATATTCGCAACAATTACAGAAAATGTTCGAGCATTTTTGGAAACGGTGGAACCGTGAATATTTATCCACCTTACAGTCGCGTCGCAAGTGGGAAGGTCGACGTGGGAATCTCCAGCCAGGAGATGTAGTACTGATTCAGAATGAGAATCTACCCCCCACTCATTGGCGCATAGGTCGCATCGCTGAAGTTCACCCTGGCAGCGACGGATTGGTGCGAATAGTCACTGTGGAATATAACAGTGAGAAACGTACACCTGAAGGACTTTTTGTTAAACACCATTGTCAACGTCCAGTGCAAAAGATTTGTCGTCTTATTGATCCAAATCGCGAATTCCTGAACCCTGACGGTTCAGCCGGGGAGGAATGTTAACGATTAATAATAAGTAATTTTAATATATGATTTATACTGTGCAATTTGGCATCACCATTATCCAGGTACACACTGCCCTATCTGGCATCACCATGATCAGGTGACTCATTTTCGTTTTAGCATTTCTACCGTTGTTTGGGTTAGACCATTGTGCAGTATACAACAACAACTAGACGCACCATTATCAGGTGATGCGTTTTAGCTTGGCACCTCATACGATTATACTGTTCTCTGGTCAGACCATTGTTCCGTATGCAACAACAACATTATTATTTTCGCCAGTTTGCTTACATGTTATTTTTCTATATAAGCTTGAGTTAAGCATTGAATTGGTCTCAGTTGTCAAATGAATTAGATGGTACTTGGAGAGTACCAAATACAGAAATAAACTTATATTGAAAGTGAATCGTGGTTTTATTATTAAGTTATTTTGAGTGTTTAGTGCAATCCTAAACAGTCGTAATAAATAGCAAAGGAAAGGGATACAGATATCTCAGATTTACTATACATACACAATAATCTCTTTGGTCAGTTAGAATAACATTAGAACTCCATTAAGGGATTACATGGGTTTACGGGTTTCAAAAAATTATTTTTTTTTATTGTTTCATTAAATTCTACAACCTTTAGAATATTGTCCTAAATTTTCCAGTTGATCCGAGTAAAAGTTTTGGAGATACAGCCTTGATAACTTGTGCGATCGAGGCTAGCTAGGCTAAGTGCGCCGTCTTTAAACGCGTTTTCCTCGAAACTGTGTTTTTGAAGTCGGTTGGCAAAATTCCTCGAGATCTACTCAACCGATCTTCATGAAATTTTACACAGGTCTTATAATTTTTAAAGACTTGGATGAACGATTTTTTTCGATTGCAACAGTTTGGAACCAAAAAAATTGCGAAATTTACTGAAATTTTAATTTTTTTGTAAAAATGTCTGCCAAATTATTAATGGCCGAGTTTAAAATATTTTTTCTTCAAAAATTTCAGAATTTCTTTGTTAATAGTGTATGTTTGTAACAATAAAAAACTCTATTAAAATATTTAACTTTTTATATGAGAAAAAAAGTGTTGAAAAAATGCGTTTTTTACCCGAGGAAACCCGTGTAATCCCTTAAACAAGTCTTTTAGCTTCAAATTGTATAGAATTTATCGCCGCACAACAAGGAAACTGTTCTGACGTCCAGAAGACATCAGCAGCTAATGAAATGAGTCTACTGTTGAATTAGCAAAGAATTTAGCTCTGAAAGAATCTCTTTTGGCCGCATGGTCATCATCGTTTTGAACTCTGGAAAAGAGCAAACTAAGAGTTATATGGTTATTAAACCTCTCAAAGGTCCTACCAGGCCAAACATATTATCTATAACCCCTCCCCTAACTGTAACTGTAGTTTATCAAACAGATCTGTGTTCTGCAATAATTCGTCGGTTTTATCTCAAAGAAGTAAAGGTAACAAAGCCATTTTGCTTATCTTTTGTATCTGATGCAGTCGATAGTGAAGGACTTGGTCATTTTCTCACAAAGAATTTAGTATATCTCAAGTTTTCACAGATTTTCGAATCATCGCCTCACTCACTTTCATTTAGCAATAATATAAAAATATCTTTTTATTAATAAAAAACTGGAATACACAGATATAAGTACTTGAATACACTTGTATATTTAATAACCGCACGTTGTTATTATAAGATACTCCATAGGGCGTAAACAGTATGAAGTAGAAAACTTTCGAAGAAGAAAATTGTTTGTGGCCTAAGTAGCACGTGAATGACTTTGAAATTCAATTTTTTTGGAAGCATTTTCTTGAAAAACACGTTCATATGTATATATGTAAATAGTAAACACAATTGTGCTCACCATGCTGCTGCCGGCACATGCTCTTAAAGCATACTTACACACGAGAACATCGAAATGGTGCCATCAAACAAATTACAATTTTATCTTTTAATTGAATAAATTATATGAAACCCGTAACTATTTTCATACTTAACAGAATGGCATAAGTTGAGAGATCCTTTGACTTAAATCTCTTAAAGTAATTCTGATTGATTAGTACTTTTACAACCCTTTCTATATTGTTACCTTTCATATGTAATATTCTAAATAGAGTACCCCTAGTCTAGAGGCTGGAATATTGACCGTTTTTTGGATTTTATTTGTTTTAGTATTAATTTTTCTCTCATTTGTTTATACCCATTCCAAGAGCACATAAAATAAATTAAAAAAAAAGTCAAGAAATATAAGAGCGTAGTTTTGGATTTTCTTTTGTATAAGTGAACTTTTAATATATAAGAATCAGGTAGATTCTAGCGAATAGCTTAAATATATTTATAAATAATGCATATTAAGGAGAATAGCCTAGATATCGTACTTCATACCAAATATATTTTATTGATTAAAGTCTGAGTAAAGAGAATATGTCAAAATGTAAGGTTAGCGCTGTTCCATTCCAATAAGATTTTAAGAAGTTTTCAGAATATGATTTGGAATGCTGAAAAACACTGTTATTGTTGTAGCCGAGTTGACAGTCTTTGACCGGATAAAAATCCGGCTCCGTTCTGGTTACGTAGACCCGACTGTCGTGGGAGCGGACTGACTAAGATCTCATGGTCATTGCAGTTTTTTAGACCAACATAAATTTTTTTTTACCACTTTACCGTATACACTGTTCTATGACAGCTTGTGTACGTACACAAATAGATTGTTAGTGCCGAGAAAATGCTTGTTTTCTGCTACGTAAACGATTAAAAAAATAAAGTATACCGAAAGAGTGTGTTAAAAAACGTGGCACACACTATGCATAAAAAAGAAAATTCTTTTACTGTGCGTGCATAATAGAGGGATTCACGATATAAGCTAACATGTAATAACATTTATAAATTCATTGGCGGCTTAATTTAAGAAAAAACTTTAATTTCTGGAGCGCCGAAACTATAATACCCTTCACAGTTACATTTGTTATAGCATGAAAGTGTATAAAAATATCTTGAACTTGATTTTGATCGGTCAGTTTGTATGGCAGCCATATGCTATAGTGGTCCGAACTGAACAATTTGTGTATGGGTTTAGCTTTTTACTTTTTTTAAAGAGTTTATTTTTTACGTTTTACTTTTGATTTATTTGAATATATTGCGATAAGGCGCCACAGCTCTTGCAATTATAAAAAATTCCACAAGCAGCCACATTCTGTTCACGTTTGTAAATTCAAATCTCTAAATTTACGACAACTTGTGAATTTACCAAACCTAATACGAGTACAAATAGATGCTTTACTCATGTATTTGTAAAGAAAACTTAAATTCCCACGTAGCTATTTGCTAAAAAAATGAAATACTTTTGTGTTTAGTTCAAAAACGTGCGCAAACTAAAAATAGCGAAAAATAAAAATAAATATCAACAAACAAATAAATAAAAGATTTTTGCAAAGAAATGCGGCACTATAATAAGCACTATAGGCATAAATAGGCGGTGTGGTTTAATATGCATATATAAGATGAAAACAATTTTTTTAAAACCAAAATTAATAAATTTAAAAAAATTGAATATATATTTTTATTACATTTAATGTTCAGAACAATATAAAATTAATTTCTGAAGATTTTTTTTTAATTTTATGAAATTATTATATGATGAATCCAGTTTCTTTAAACCTATTTCGAAATTTAAAATTATATCTGTTTGGTTTCAGTTAATATTTAGAACAATCTAATTATAATTTTTGAAAAAAAAAATTTTTTTGATTAAAATTTAATTATTTTTTTTTTCTTTTAATTTGAAAATTTTTATATTGTAATTATTATGTCATTAATATAATTTCTATGCACTTTTTTTGAAATTTAAAAAATTATTTCTTTGTAATTTTATTTAATAATCAGGATTTTTGAAATTTAATCTAAAAAAAATTTAATTTAAACAAAGTGTTTTTTTGAGGTATTCGTATACTTTCGGAAATGAAGACAGTATTATATTTTAGTTCCAAAATTATGTATGCATCTATTTTTAAGAAATTTGCTATTAAAATCAGCTGTCACATTTTATAAATACTTAATTAATTTTTTTACATAACTTTCTCATTAAAGATTTTAAAATTTTCAGTTTTTTATTGAAATATTTTTTAAGTTTTCGCTTTAAAACGATTCTTATACCCTGAACAGGGTATATTAAGTATATAATACATACATACCCACCTGTCTGTATACCTTTATTTACCTAAGTATATGCAAACAAGTTCCACGGTTTTTGAAATAGCAGTCTGAAAATTTGTAACCATTCTTTTCCTGCCAAGAAATAGCTCGTTTGTCGAAATCGCCGATATCGGACCACTAAGCATATAGCTGCCATACAAACTGAGCGATCGGAATCAAGTTCTTGAATGGATTTTTTTTTTAATTTGACGAGATGTTTTCACAAGATGGTTTCAAGAAAAATTCTTCAGATCGAACAGATACAGAATGTGGCGAACTGAATGTCCTAAAGCAAGGTCTCATATGGAAATTTTTTATTTGTGAAGTTGTTATACTAATTTCGGTGCGTTTCTTCTTATCTTTTTCAAATATTTTTATTTTCTTAAAGTCTTAAACGCAAAATTTCTGATTAAAATTATAAAAAAAATTTACAAATAATTTATCTATAATTATTTATAATTATTAAATTGTATTTTAATATCATTATTATTATTATAATTATAAAAAATTTATTATATTAAAATTATAAAAAAATAAATTTACAAATAATTTATCTATAATTATTAAATTGTATAACAGATTTAGTTTTCATTTCTTAATTTCTTCACTTTATTTAAAAAAAAATTGATTCTTCTTGTTTCCTTTATTATCTTGTTTTGTTGAATTTTAAAAAATATTAATTCTTTTTGCTTAAAAATTTAAATATTTTAGTCTTCAGATATGTGAACTTGATTAAATTTTATTTTCAATTTAATTAACTTTATTAAATTTTTATATAAATTAGTTTTATAAATTTTATTTTCATTTACTTTGATATACTTTATATTATTTGAAATTTACATTTTTGGCGTTATTCACTGGAATTAATTTTTTTTGTTTCGTTTTTGGAAACCATTTTTTTTTTTTTTCAAAATATAAATTAAAAATATTTTGAAATAAAACTTTTTATTTATTTTTTGAAAGGAAGAAGGATTAATTTTTGTTGCTATTATTGTTGTTGTTAATAATAATTATTGCAGTTACTAGTGTTTATTCTGTGTTTCGTTTTTTATGATAAATTATAATACTAAAGTTTTACAAAAATTTGATTTGAAACCATGATATGATAATAATAAATAATTTAAGTTTTTTTGTAAAAACTAATTGAGAATCACTTTTAAAATTTATTATTTATTTATCTATTTTAATAAATAAAAAATACAAAAAAAATTCATTATTTTGTTAAAAAAACTAAGCACAAAAATTAAAATATTTAATTTCTAAATAAATTTCAGAACAAAAAAAAAAAAAAATAAAAAAAAAATTAAAACTTTATTATATGAATTTATATATTTTTAATAAATATATTATATTTTATACATATTTTTTTCAAGCAAAATATTTTAAATTTGTATTTAATTTTTTTAACAAAATAATTAAAATATTTTATTTACCTAAATTAAAGTAATTTTGTTTCACTTTAAAGAAAATACATATATAAATATATTTCGAAAGTAAAAACTTAGTTATTTTACCTTTAATAAAAATGACTATATTACACACTGTTAGATGAATTATTCTGCAAAAAATAATTATTTATTTATTACTAATATTTTTATATTCATTTATAGATATATTTTTAATATACATATTTTCAAATTTTTTTTTTTCACATAAATAAATTTCAGAACAAAAAAAAATTAAAAAAAAATTAAAACTTTATTATATTAATTTATGTATTTTTAATAAATATATTATATTTTATACATATTTTTATAAAATAAAATATTTTAATTTTGTATATAATTTTTTTAACAATATAATTAGAATATTTTACTTATCTAAATTAAATTAATTTTGCTTCACTTTAAAGAAAATACATACATACATACGTATGTATATACATATGTATATTTTGAAAGTAAAAATTTAGTTATTTTGTCTTTAATAAAAAGGACTATATTACACACTGTTAGATGAATTATTCTGCAGAAATTAATTATTTATTTAATACTATTATTTTTATATTCATTTAAAGATACATTTTTAATATACATATTTACAAATTTTTTAATTTTTTTTCACATATAATGCAGACTTATCAATCCTTTTCTCATTAGCACAAACACTTTATCATTTAAACGGCGCAGAAGGATAAGCAATCTTTTCCCACAGAAAAATCAAAACTTTCCACTGTAGTAAAGGGTGACATTTTACACATACACACACAGACGCACGCAGACATATCCGCAAATTAACTCACGCACACGCCAGCAAAAGCGGATGCCAGCCAGGACACGCGCACACACAACACGAGCAAAACCACAACAACAACAAATAACTTTTACAAGCGATTACGACAATAAAACGTGATATCAAGCCCATAAAACACTGTCGGATCGCGTGAATATTTGTTTATATTATTTAGTTGGCTTTCGCATTAGAAAAAAGCAAGAATAATATAATATCTCTTGTGTAACTTTGGTTTGTAACTGAAGCTTGGCGAGAACACAGCACACAGCTGCACAATCATGTATATAAATATATATTTTTTATTTTGCATAACAATTATTTTTATATTATTATTAATATTATCCAATATTTACATTTTTTTGGCGCTCGAAATATTTTTTATTCACTATTTTTTTCTTTAAACTTTAACAGTTTGACTTCTTCATTTTCGTTTAATAAGTTTCCACAAATTTCTATGTTGTTTTTGTGTTTGTTTACTACGCTCAAAGTGAAATGTTTGAATTTTCGAATTTTTCCGCACCAGAAGACTACACTCATTAAGAGCCACTCGAAGACTGGAAAAGACAACGGCTCCGAGACCATAAAATACTGTAACTATTCGTCGAGTTCCCGCCGCTCGTTTGCTAGAAGCAATTATTCGCTTCACACATAGATACTTTTTAGGCACACACACGCGCACAAACACTCACTCATGCATACATACACACATACGCAGTGGCATATGGTATGCCGAGTTACCGCTTTATCGTAAAGAACATTGGCAGCGCCGAGACGCGCGATCAGTGCAACATGAAGTGCAAGCAGACTAGCTCATTGAGAATTTAAGTGACAACGACAAAGCTCCGAAGCTACGAAGCTACCTTTGCATGCTAAGCAGTACGTGTACTTGGGCAGCACATACAGACACACGCATAAATATGTATGCATAGTCGCAGTCATTTACATACATATGTACATATCTGTCTGTCTTGTGTAGCTCAAAAAAGCGGCGTATTTGAGCGCACTACCTAGTTAGCAGATACATATATACATCCACTCACACACTCGCTGTAAGATCGTGTTCAGAGTGTGTCGCTGCACGATTTCATGGGGTGGGTACTACAACAACAACAACACACATCAGTCACAGCACTATTCTTGCATTTTTCACTCATACACTTGTAAAGTGTTGCCAAGGCTGACTGGCCATCACTACCTTCATTAGGGTGGTACTTTAGTTGTTTTGTGAAGTGGAAATTTTATATTTACACCTTAATATTTATTTGTACACTAGGGTGATTAAGATTCCTATTTGTTAAGAAAAAACGTTAAGTACGGTTGGACCGCAGCTATAATACCCTTCACAGGTCGTTCGGAACGCATCCAGGTTTTTATCTGGCTAAGGACTGGCAACTTGGCATCATGCCTCGAAAATAATTCAGTAATGTTTTCTACCGCTACAACAACGCTAACAACAACAACATTTCACAAGCGCATTTCTTACAGCAACTATATACATGCTTATATATACATATGTATAATATACATATATCTATCTAAATCTATAAAAGGCTTGCATCCAACGGCAAAAATATATTCTGAATATTTTTATTTTGATATCGATAAATCAGTTTGAATGGCAGCTATATGCTATAGGGGTCCGATCTGAACGGTTTGATCAGAGATTGTACTAAAGCAAAAGCTTCTTGTGGGGAATACATATGCCGGGCGCGAAATTTCAGATTAATTTAAAAAAGACTGAGAGAGCCGTACGTCAGTTCGTCCCGCTGATCATTTATATATAGGGTCCCCGCATAAATTTCTGTGCGTTATAAACTTAACATATTATTAATAGAAATAAATATATATTTGCGATCATACAGGACGATCTACATATTTTTTTATTCTTATCCTAGGTTTTAGTCACGCATTTTTCATATGGGCTCGATTTAAACTGCGAGTAAGCTCGAACTATCGGGTGATCCATTTTCCAAATTTAATGAGAAATTTCTATTATCATTCAAAAGAACATTCTTTTACCCAATTTTCAATGACTCTTTTGAGCATTTCGACTGGTAACTGGTGAATGACACGAGTGATGTTTTGTTCCAAAGCCTGAGTCGAAGCGAGATTATCCGCATAGACTCAATAATTCATTATAATGATCATGAGCTTCAATTTCAAGAATAAAATGTCGCCATTTTATTAAAAACAATACGTCTTTAAGAACAACCAAGCTTTCCTGCAGTCACTGATGGTAACAGTTGTATTGAATGGCAATTACCCCTTTATTTTAGAAAACATGATGGGAGCGAAAACCATTTGAATACTTATTGAATATACATATGTACAGATGTATATATGTACGTACACATTTTTTATACCTGATGGACCAAAGTCTAATGATTGAAATTTGAGATTTTTTAATCTGCAAATAATAGTTCTTCAGCTCACAATTAACAACTACTAAAATACCCAACTAACAGATACCAATCTTAAAGTGGATAC
>JAPZAG010002198.1:0-20257 GCA_027475135.1 Bactrocera correcta | reverse complement strand
ACGACAGTACATTTGGGACAAATCCGTAATCTTATATTTAGGTATAAAGTCGATTTTCTTGTATATACACATTAAGCAATCGATGCCGATATGCTTCACATCATAAGTTTAACAGATTTAAGTTAGTTAATCTTCTTTATCTTACTGAAGTCTACAAAAGCCTTAACGGCATAACGGCAGTGCTTTTTGGAAGAGTTCCGTAATCTTATATTTAGGTATAAAGTCGATTTTGTTCAATATACGCATTTAGCAATCGATATCGAAATGCTTCAAATCACTAGTTTAACATATTTAAGTTAATAAACCTTCTTTAACGCACTGAAGTCTACATAAAGCCTTAACGCTATAACTGCACTGCATTTAGAAGAATTCCGTTATCCTATATTTAGGTATAAATTCGAATTTCTTGTATATACACATTTAGCAATCGATATCGAAATGCTTCAAATCATAAGTTTAACATATTTAAGTTAATAAACCTTCTTTAGCGCACTAAAGTCTACATAAGGCTCTAATGGCATAACGGCAGTGCATTTAGAAGAATTCCATAATGTTATAATTTTATATTTAGGTATAAAGTCGATTTTTTTGAATTTACATATTTAGCAATCGATATCGAAATGCTTCAAACCATTAGCTTATCATATTTAAATAACTAACCTTCCTTACAGAAGCCATAACGGCATAACGGCAGTATATTTGGGTAATTTCCGTAATCTTTTATGTAGGTATAAAATCGATTTTCTTGTATATACACATTTAGCAATCGATATCGAAATGCTTCAGCTCATTAGTTTAACATATTTAAGTTAATAAACCTTCTTTAACTTTCATAACTGCAGTGCACGCAGAAGAATTCCATAACCTTATATTTAGGTATAAAGTCGATTTTCTTGTATATACATATTTAGCTATCGATATCGAAATGCTTCAAATCATTAGTTTAACATATTAAGTTAATAAACATTTTTTAGCTTACTGAAGTCTACATAAAGCATTAACGGTATAACGGCAGTGCATTTAGAAGAATTCCGTAATGTTATAATTTTATATTTAGGTGTAAAGTCGATTTTCTTGTATTTACACATTAAGCAGTCGATATCGAAATGCTTCAAATAACTGGTTTAACATATTTAAGTTAATAAACCTTCTTTAACGAACTGCAGTTTATACAAAGCCATGGCGGCATAACGACAGTACATTTGGAAGAATTCCGTAATCTTATATTTAGGTATAAAGTCGATTTTCTTGTATATACACATTTAGCAATCGATATCGAAATGCTTCAAGTCATTAGTTTAACATATTTAAGTTAATAAACCTTCTTTAACGCACTGAAGTCTACATAAAGCCTTAACGGTATAACAACACTGCATTTAGAAGAATTCCGTTATCTTATGTTTAGGTATAAATTCGACTTTCTTGTATATATTCAGTTAGCGAGCGATATCAAAATGCTTCAAACCATTAGTTTAACATATTTAAAATAATTAGCCTTCTTTAACGTCTTGAAGTTGGTACAAAGCCTTGGCGGCATAATGACAGTACATTTGGAAGAATTCCGTAATCTTTTAGTTAGGTATAAAGTCGATTTTCTTGTATATACACATTTAGCAATCGATATCGAAATGCTTCAGATCATTAGTTTAACATATTTAAGTTAATTAACCTTCTTTAACGCACTGAAGTCTACATAAAGTGTTAACGGCATAACGGCAGTGCATTTAGAAAAATTCCGTTATCTTATATTTAGGTATAAGTTCGATTTTCTTGTATATACATATTTGGCAAGCGATATCGAAATGCTTCAAATCATTAGTTTAACATATTTAAGTTAATTAACCTTCTTTAACGTATTGAAGTTTATTTAAAGCCATAACGGCAGTGCATTTGGAAGAATTCCGTAACCTTATATTTAGGTATAAATTCGATTTTCTTTTATATACACATTTAGATATCGATAACGAAATGCTTCAAATCATTGGTTTAACATATTGAGTTAATAAATATTTTTTAGCTTACTGAAGTCTACATAAAGCCTTAACGGTATAACGGCAGTGCATTTAGAAGAATTCCGTAATGTTTTAATTTTATATTTAGGTATAAATTCGATTTTCTTGTATATACACATTTAGCAATCGATATCGAAATGCTTCAAATCATTAGTTTAACATATTTAAGTTAATTAACCTCCTTTAACGTATTGAAGTTGATAAAGAGCCATGGCGGCATAACGACAGTACATTTGGAAGAATTCCGTAGTCTTATATTTAGGTATGAATTCAATTTTCTTGTATATACATATTTGGCAAGCGATATCGAAATGCTTCAAATCATTAGTTTAACATAATTAAGTTAATTAACCTTCTTTAACGAATTGAAGTTGACATAAAGCCATGGCGGCATAACGACAGTACATTTGGAAGAATTCCGTAATCTTATATTTAGGTATAAAGTCGATTTTGTTCAATATACGCATTTAGCAATCGATATCGAAATGCTTCAAATCACTAGTTTAACATATTTAAGTTAGTAAACCTTCTTTAACGCACTGAAGTCTACAAAAAGCCTTAACGCTATAACTGCACTGCATTTAGAAGAATTCCGTTATCTTATATTTAGGTATAAATTCGAATTTCTTGTATATACACATTTAGCAATCGATATCGAAATGCTTCAAATCATTAGTTTAACATAATTAAGTTAATTAACCTTCTTTAACGTATTGAAGTCTATATAAAGCCATAACGGCAGTGCATTTGGAAGAATTCCGTAATCTTATATTTAGGTATGTAGTCGAGTTTCTTGGATTTACACATTTAGCAATCGATATCAAAAATCTTCAAATAACTGGTTTAGCATATTTAGGTTAATTAACTTTCTTTATCTTACTAAAGTTTAAATAAAGCCATAACGGCAGTATATTTGAGTGAATTCCGTAACCTTTTATTTAGGTATAAAATCGATTTTCTTGTATATACACATTTAGCAATCGATATCGAAATGCTTCAACTCATTAGTTTAACATATTTAAGTTAATAAACCTTCTTTAACGATATGAAGTTGGCATAACGGCAGTGGATGTAGAAGAATTCTTTAATCTTGTATTTAGGTATAAAGTCGATTTTCTTGTATATACATATTTAGCTATCGATTTCGAAATGCTTCAAATCATTTGTTTAACATATTAAATTAATAAACATTTTTTAGCTTACTAAAGTCTACATAAAGCCTTAACGGTATAACGGCAATGCATTTAGAAGAATTCCGTAATGTTATAATTTTATATTTAGGTATAAAGTCGATTTTCTTGTATTTGCACATTTAGCAATCGATATCGAAATGCTTTAAATCATTAGTTTAACATATTTAAGTTAATAAACCTTCTTTAACGCACTGAAGTCTACATAAGGCGTTAACGGCATAACGACAGTGCATGTAGAAGAACTCCGTTATCTTGTATTTAGGTATAAATTCGATTTTCTTGTATATACATATTTGGCAAGCGATATCGAAATGCTTCAAATCATTAGTTTAACATATTTAAGTTAATTAACCTTCTTTAACGTATTGCAGTTGATATAAAGCCATAACGGCAGTGCATTTGGAAGAATTCCGTAATCTTATATTTAGGTATAAAGTCGATTTTCTTTTATATACGCATTTCGATATCCATATCGAAATGCTTGAAATCATTAGTTTAACATATTAAGTTAATAAACATTTTTTAGCTTACTGAAGTCTAAATAAAGCCTTAGCGGTATAACGGCAGTGCCGTAATGTTATAATTTTATATTTAGGTATAAATTCGATTTTCTTGTATATACAAATTTAGCAAGCGATATCGAAATGCTTCAAATCATTAGTTTAACATATTTAAGTTAATTAACCTTCTTTAACGTATTGAAGTTGATAAAGAGCCATGGCGGCATAACGACAGTACATTTGGAAGAATTCCGTAGTCTTATATTTAGGTATAAATTCGATTTTCTTGTATATATGCATTAAGCAATCGATATCGAAATGCTTCAAATAACTGGTTTAACATATTTAAGTTAATCAACCTTCTTTAACGAACTGAAGTTAATATAAAGCCATAACGGCATAACGGCAGTGCGTTTGGAAGAATTCCGTAGTCTTATATTTAGGTATGAATTCGATTTTCTTTTACACACACATTTAGCTATCGATATCGAAATGCTTCAAATCATTAGTTTAACATATTAAGTTAATAAACATTTTTTAGCTTACTGAAGTCTACATAAAGCCTTAACGGTATAACGGCAGTGCATTTAGAAGAATTCCGTATTTTTTTAATTTTATATTTAGGTATAAATTCTATTTTCTTGTATATACACATTAAGCAATCGATATCGAAATGCTTCAAACCATTAGTTTAACAGATTTAAAATAATTAACCTTCTTTAACGTATTGAAGTTGATACAAAGCCATGGCGGCATAATGACAGTACATTCGGAAGAATTCCGCAATCTTATATTTAGGTATAAAGTCGATTTTCTTGTATAAACACATTTTGCAATCGATATCGAAATGATTCAAATAACTGGTTTAGCATATTTAAGTTAATTAACCTTCTTTATCTTACTGAAGTTTACATAAAGCCATAACGGCATAACGGCAGTATATTTATATGAATTCCTATATCTTATATTTAGGTATAAAGTCGATTTTGTTGTACATACACATTTAGCAATCGATATCGAAATGCTTCAAATCATTAGTTTAACATATTTAAGTTAATTAACCTTCTTTAACGTATTGAAGTTGATCTAAAGCCATGGCGGCATAACAACAGCACATTTGGAAAAATTCCGTAGTCTTATATTTAGGTACAAAGTCGATTTTCTTGTATTTTCTCATTTAGCAGTCGATATTGAAATGCTTCAAATAACTGGTTTAACATATTTAAGTTAATTAACCTTCTTTAACGAACTGAAGTTAATATAAAGCCATAACGGCAGTGCATTTAGAAGAATTACGTAATCTTATATTTAGGTATGAATTCGATTTTCTTGTATATACACATTTAGCAATCGATATCGAAATGCTTCATATCAGTAGTTTAACATATTTAAGTTAATAAAGCTTCTTTAACGCCTGAAGTTAACATTAAGCCATGGCGCCATAACGGCAGTGCATTTGGAAGAATTACGTAATCTTATATTTAGGTATGAATTCGATTTTCTTTTACATACACATTTAGCTATCGATATCGAAATGCTTCAAAATCATTAGTTTAACATATTAAGTTAATAAACATATTTTAGCTTACTGAAGTCTACATAAAGCCTTAATGGTATAACGGCAGTGCATTAAGAAGAATTCCGTAATGTAATAATTTTATATTTAGGTGTAAAGTACATAGATTTTCTTGTATATACTCATTTAGCAGTCAATATCGAAATGCTTCAAATAACTAGTTTAACATATTTAAGTTAATTAACCTTCTTTAACGAACTGAAGTTAATATAAAGCCATAACGGCAGTGCATTTAGAAGAATTACGTAATCTTATATTTAGGTATAAAATCGATTTTCTTGTATATACTCATTTAGCAATCGATATCTAAATGCTTTAGCTCATTAGTTTAACATATTTAAGTTAATAAACCTTCTTTAACTTTCATAACTGCAGTGCACGCAGAAGAATTCCGTAATCTTATATTTAGGTATGTAGTCGATTTTCTTGGATTTGCATATTTAGCAATCGATATCGAAAATCTTCAAATAACTGGTTTAGCATATTTAGGTTAATTAACCTTCTTTATCTTACTGAAGTCTAAATAAAGCCATAACGGCATAACGGCAGTATATTTGAGTGAATTCCGTAATCTTTTATTTAGGTATAAAATCGATTTTCTTGTATATACACATTTAGCAATCGATATCGAAATTCTTCAACTCATTAGTTTAACATATTTAAGTTAATAAAGCTTCTTTAACTTTCATAACTGCAGTGCATTTAGAAGAATTCCGTAATGTTATAATTTTATATTTAGGTATAAGCCGATTTTCTTGTATTTGCACACTTAGCAATCGATATCGAAATGCTTCAAACCATTAGTTTAACATATTTAAAATAATTAACCTTCTTTAACGTATTGAAGTTGATACAAAGCCATGGCGGCATAATGACAGTACATTTGGAAGAATTCCGTAATCTTATATTTAGGTATAAAGTCGATTTTCTTGTATATACACATTTAGCAATCGATATCGAAATGCTTTAAATTATTAGTTTAACATATTTAAGTTAATAAACCTTCTTTAAGGCACTGAAGTCTACATAAAGCGTTAACGGCATAACGGCAGTGCATGTAGAATAATTCCGTTATCTTATATTTAGGTATAAATTCGATTTTCTTGTATATACATATTTGGCAAGCGATATCGAAATGCTTCAAATCATTAGTTTAACATATTTAAGTTAATTAACCTTCTTTAACGTATTGAAGTTGATATAAAGCCATAACGGCAGTGCATTTGGAAGAATTCCGTAATCTTATATTTAGGTTTTATACCTAATCGATTTTCTTTTATATACACATTTCGATATCCATATCGAAATTCTTGAAATCATTAGTTTAACATATTAAGTTAATAAACATTTTTTAGCTTACTGAAGTCTAAATAAAGCCTTAGCGGTATAACGGCAGTGCCGTAATGTTATAATTTTATATTTAGGTATAAATTCGATTTTCTTGTATATACAAATTTAGCAAGCGATATCGAAATGCTTCAAATCATTAGTTTAACATATTTAAGTTAATTAACCTTCTTTAACGTATTGAAGTTGATAAAGAGCCATGGCGGCATAACGACAGTACATTTGGAAGAATTCCGTAGTCTTATATTTAGGTATAAATTCGATTTTCTTGTATATATGCATTAAGCAATCGATATCGAAATGCTTCAAATAACTGGTTTAACATATTTAAGTTAATCAACCTTCTTTAACGAACTGAAGTTAATATAAAGCCATAACGGCATAACGGCAGTGCGTTTGGAAGAATTCCGTAGTCTTATATTTAGGTATGAATTCGATTTTCTTTTACATACACATTTAGCTATCGATATCGAAATGCTTCAAATCATTAGTTTAACTTATTAAGTTAATAAACATTTTTTAGCTTACTGAAGTCTACATAAAGCCTTAACGGTATAACGGCAGTGCATTTAGAAGAATTCCGTATTTTTTTAATTTTATATTTAGGTATTAATTCGATTTTCTTGTATATACACATTTAGCAATCGATATCGAAATGCTTCAAACCATTAGTTTAACATATACAACGTATTGAAGTTGATACAAAGCCATGGCGGCATAATGACAGTACATTCGGAAGAATTCCGTAATCTTATATTTAGGTATAAAGTCGATTTTCTTGTACATACACATTGTGCAATCGATATCGAAATGCTTCAAATCATTAGTTTAACATATTTAAGTTAATTAACCTTCTTTAACGTATTGAAGTTGATATAAAGCCATGGCGGCATAACAACAGCACATTTGGAAAAATTCCGTAATCTTATATTTAGGTACAAAGTCGATTTTCTTGTATAAGTTAACACACCATAGTAGCCAACAACAAAGGAACAAGAGTAACAACACGCTTCCGGACAACATTTCAACTCCACCGAAATCGCTGACGATGCGTCTGGGGCTGAGCGTGCGAAAATTATTTTTCCAACGATATTGCTGACGAAGCGCTCAACGAGTTGCGCGTGACAACAACAAACACCTATCGCTGCTACTGCGCTGGCAAGTCACGTGGCAGAGCGTGTGTTATTCAGACAGGTATTTAGGCGTAGTCGCCGCTACAATAACTTTAAGACGGTTCAGTTGTATTTACTCGCTCAGCCTTTACGGCTGCCCTTGCTCCAAGCAAGGGAAATAAAGAAAATCATGAATTAAACAACCGGTCTTGTAATTTATATACACATTTAGCTATCGATATCGAAATGCTTCAAATCATTAGTTTAACTTATTAAGTTAATAAACATTTTTTAGCTTACTGAAGTCTACATAAAGCCTTAACGGTATAACGGCAGTGCATTTAGAAGAATTCCGTATTTTGTTAATTTTATATTTAGGTATAAATTCGATTTTCTTGTATATACACATTTAGCAATCGAATTTAAGTTAATAAACCTTCTTTAACTTTCATAACTGCAGTGCATTTAGAAGAATTCCGTAATGTTATAATTTTATATTTAGGTATAAGCCGATTTTCTTGTATTTGCACACTTAGCAATCGATATCGAAATGCTTCAAACCATTAGTTTAACATATTTAAAATAATTAACCTTCTTTAACTTATTGAAAATGATACAAAGCCATGGAGGCATAATGATAGTAGGATTGGAAGAATTCCGTAATCTTATATTTAGGTATACAGTCAATTTTCTTGTATATACCCATTTAGCAATCGATATCGAAATGCTTTAAATTATTAGTTTAACATATTTAAGTTAATAAACCTTCTTTAACGCACTGAAGTCTACATAAAGCGTTAACGGCATAACGGCAGTACATGTAGAATAATTCCGTTATCTTATATTTAGGTATAAATTCGATTTTCTTGTATATACATATTTGGCAAGCGATATCGAAATGCTTCAAATCATTAGTTTAACATATTTAAATTGATTAACCTTCTTTAACGTATTGCAGTTGATATAAAGCCATAACGACAGTACATTTGGAAGAATTCCGTAATCTTAAATTTAGGTACAAAGTCGATTTTCTTTTAGGTACACATTTAAATATCCATATCGAAATGCTTGAAATCATTAGTTTAACATATTAAGTTAATAAACATTTTTTAGCTTACTGAAGTCTACATAAAGCCTTAGCGGTATAACGGCAGTGCATTTAGAAGAATTCCGTAATGTTATAATTTTATATTTAGGTATAAAGTCGATTTTCTTGTATATATGCATTAAGCTTTCGATATCGAAATGCTTCAATTAACTGGCTTAACATATTTAAGTTAATAGACCTTCTTTAACGAACTGAAGTTAATATAAAGCCATAACGGCAAAACGGCAGTGCATTTAGAAGAATTACGTAATCTTATGTTTAGGTATAAAGTCGATTTTCTTTTATATACACATTTAGATATCGATATCGAAATGCTTCAAATCATTAGTTTAACATATTAAGTTAATAAACATTTTTTAGCTTATTGAAGTGTACATAAAGCCTTAACGGCATAACGGCAGTGCATTTAAAAGACATCCGAAATGTTATAATTTTATATTTAGGTATAAATTCGATTTTCTTGTATATACTCATTTAGCAATCGATATCGAAATGCTTCAAATGATTAGTTTAACATATTTAAGTTAATAAAGCTTCTTTAACGCCTGAAGTTAACATAAAGCCATGGCGCCATAATGGCAGTGCATGTAGAAGAATTCCGTAATCTTTTATTTAGGTATAAAATCGATTTTCTTGTATATAAGCATTTAGCAATCGATATAGAAATGCTTCAAATCATTTTTTTAACATGTTTAAGTTAATTAACCTTCTTAAACGTATTGAAGTTGATATAAAGCCATGGCGGCATAACGACAGTACATTTGGAAAAATTCCGTAATCTTATATTTAGGTATAAAGTCGATTTTCTTGTATATATGCATTAAGAAATCGATTTCGAAATGCTTCAAATAACTGGTTTAACATATTTAAGTTAATGAACCTTCTTTAACGATCTGAAGTTAACATAAAGCCATAACGGCATAACGGCAGTGCATTTAGAAGAACTCCGTTATCTTATATTTAGGTATAAAGTCGATTTTTTGTATATACACATTTAGCAATCGATATCGAAATGCTTCAAAACGTTAGTTTAACATATTAACATATTAAGTTAATAAATATTTTTTAGCATACTGAAGCGTACATAAAGCCATGACGGTATAACGGCAGTGCATTTAGAAGAATTCCGTAACGTTATAATTTTATATTTAGGTATAAAGTCGATTTTCTTGTATATACATTTCGCAATCGATATCGAAATGCTTCAGGTAACTGGTTTAACATATTTAATTTAATAAACCTCCTTTAGCGAACTGAAGTTAAAAAAGCCATAACGGCACTGCATTTGGAAGAATTCCGTAGTCTTATATTTAGGCATAAAGTCGATTTTCTTGTATATACACAATTAGCAATCGATATCGAAATGCTTCAAATCATTAGTTTAACATATTTAAGTTAATTAACCTTCTTTAACGAACGGAATTTGGCATAACGCCATAACGGTATAACGCCAGTGCATTTGGAAGAATTCTGTAATCTTATATTTAGGTATAAAGTCGATTTTCTTGTATATACACATTTAGCAATCGATATCGAGATGCTTCAAATCATTAGTTTAACATATTTAAGTTAATTAACCTTCTTTATTTACTGAAGTTTACGTAAAGCCATGCGGATAACGGGAGTGCATTTGGAAGAATTCTGTAATCTTTTATTTAGGTATAAAGTCGATTTTGTTGTATATACACATTTAGCAATCGATATCGAGATGCTTCAAATCATTTTTTTAACATGTTTAAGTTAATTAACCTTCTTTATCTATTGAAGTTTAAAAACGCCATGGCGGTATAACGCCAGTGCATTTGGAAGAATTCTGTAATCTTATATTTAGGTATAAATGTCGATTTTTTTATATATGAAATTTAGCAATCGATTTCAAAGATGCTTAAAATTCATTGGTTTAACATATTTAAGTTAATTAACCTTCTTTATATCTGTAGTTTACATAAAGCCATAACGGTATAACGGCAGTGCATTTGGAAGAATTCCGTAATCTTATATTTAGGAAAAAAAGGTCGATTTTTTGTATATACACATTTAGCAATCGATATCGAAATGCTTAAAAATCATTTTTTAACATTTTTAAGTTAATTAACCTTTTTTAAACGTATTAAAGGGTTTATATAAAGCCATGGCGGTATAACGGCAGTGCATTTAGAAGAATTCCGTAAGTTATTTTATATTTAGGTATAAAGTCGATTTTCTTGTATATACATTAAGCAATCGATTTCGAAATGCTTAAAGGTAACTGGTTTAACATATTTAATTTAATGAACCTTTTTTAAAGCAAATCTGAAGTTGACAAAAAACCCAAATAACGGAAAACCTGCATTTGGAAGAATTCCGTATCTTATATTTAGGTATAAAGTCGATTTTTTGTATATACAAAATTTAGCAATCGATATCGAAATGCTTAAAAATCGTTAGTTTAACATATTTAAAGTTAATTAACCTTCTTTTACAACTGAAGTTGTACATAAAGCCATGGCGGTATAACGGCAGTGCATTTAGAAGAATTCCGTAACGTTATAATTTTATATTTAGGTATAAAGTCGATTTTCTTGTATAAAACATTTCGCAATCGATATCGAAATGCTTCAGGTAACTGGTTTAACATATTTGATTTAAAAAACCTCCTTTAGCGAACTGAAGTTGACAAAAAGCCAAAACGGCACTGCATTTGGAAGAATTCCGTAGTCTTATATTTAGGTATAAAGTCAATTTTCTTGTATATACACATTTAGCAATTGATAACGAAATGCTTCAAATCATTAGTTTAACATATTTAAGTTAATTAACCTTATTTTCTTACTGAAGTTTACGTAAAGCCATGGCGGCATAACGGGAGTGCATTTAGAAGAATTCTGTAATCTTTTATTTAGGTATAAAGTCGATTTTCTTGTATATACACATTTAGCAATCGATATCGAGATGCTTCAAATCATTAGTTTAACATGTTTAAGTTAATTAACCTTCTTTATCTGACAGAAGTTTACGTAACGCCAAAACCCGGGGTTTTAAGCCGTCATTTTGGAAAATTCTTTTTTAAATTAAATTTGGGTATAAATGTTCAATTTTTTTAAAATTTTTAATTAAAACCTTTTTAGCTAAACCGAAGTTTCAAACCTTTAATTTTTAAAACCCTTTATTTAAGAATTTTTAACCTTTTTTGGGTATAAAGTTTTTTTTTAAACCTTTAACTAAAACGGTTTGGAAATTTGGAAAATTTCAAAAATCTTTATTTGGTTTTTAATAAATTCCCGATTTTGTTGTATTTTCCCCCTTTGGGAAAAAAAAAAATTAAAGATTTCCCAAAACTCTTTAAAATTATCTAACCAATGCTTTATTTTTGACCCACCTCTTTTCCAAAAAATTTAGCCCAGAGCGTTAGAAAAATTGAAACAAAAATGTGACTATTCCCAAGCCCCGGGTGGGAAAAAAAGAAAAATTGAAGACTTTCCTAAAACTCTTTAAATTACCCAACCAATGCTTTATGTTTGACCCACCTCGTTCCAATAGTTTAGCCTCAGAGCGTTAAAAAAATTGAAACAAAAATGTGACTATTCCCAAGCCCCTGATAGGAGTAGAAGAAAGATTGAAGACTTTCCTAAGAGCTCTTTAAATTACCCAACCAATGCTTTATGTTTGACCCACCTGGTTCCAATAGTTTAGCCTCAGAGCGTTAAAAAAATTGAAACAAAAATGTGACTATTCCCAAGCCCCGGGTAGGAGAGAAAAAAAAATTGGGGACTTTCCTGAGAGCTCTTTAAATTATCTAACCAATGCAAAAAGTTTGACCCACCTCGTTCCAATAGTTTAGCCCAGAGCGTTAGAAAAATTGAAACAAAAATGTGACTATTGCCAAGCCCCGGGTAGGAGAGAAAAAAAAATTGGGGACTTTCCTGAAAGCTCTTTAAATTATCTAACCAATGTTTTAAGTTTGACCCACCTCGTTCCAAATTTTAAACCCTAGAGCGTTAGCAAAGTTGAAACAAAAATGTGACTATTGCCAAGCCCCTGATGGGAAGTAGAAGAAAGATTGAAGACTTTCCTGAAAGCTCTTTAAATTACCCAACCCAAATGCTTTAGTTTGACCCACCTCGTTCCAAATTTTAAACCCTAGAGCGTTAAAAAATTTGAAACAAAAATTGACTTTTGGCCAAGCCCCTGATAGGAGTAGAAGAAAGATTGAAGACTTTCCTGAAAGCTCTTTAAATTATCCAACCAGTGCTTTAGTTTGACCCACCTCGTTCCAATAGTTTAGCCCAGAGCGTTTTTAAAATTTGAAACAAAAATTGACTTTTGGCCAAGCCCCGGGTGGGTTAGAAAAATTTAAAGATTTTCCCCGGAAAGTTTTCTTTTTTTTCCAACCAGGGGCTTTATTTTCCCCCATTTTTTTTCCAAATTTAAACCCTCAAGCGATTAAATTTGGAAACAAAATGGAAACATTAACCCCTTGGTTAGATAATTTAAAGAGCTCTCAGGAAAGCCCCCAAATTTTTCTTCTATTTCCTACCAGGGGCTTGGCAATAGTCACATTTTTGTTTCAACTTTGCTAAGCTCTAGGGGTTAAACTATTGGAACGGGGTGGGTCAAACATTAAGCATTGGTTAGATAATTTAAAGAGCTCTCAGGAAAGTCCCCAATTTTTCTTCTACTCCTACCAGGGGCTTGGCAATAGTCACATTTTTGTTTCAACTTTGCTAACGCTCTAGCGGTTAAACTATTGGAACGAGGTGGGTCAAACATTAAGCATTGGTTAGATAATTTAAAGAGCTCTCAGGAAAGTCCCCAATTTTTCTTCTACTCCTACCATTGGCTTGGCAATAGTCACATTTTTGTTTAAATTTTTGTAACGCTCTAGCGGCTAAACTATTGGAACGAGGTGGGTCAAACTTTAAAGCATTGGTTAGATAATTTAAAGAGCTCTCAGGAAAGTCCCCAATTTTTCTTCTACTCCTACCAGGGGTTTGGGCCCAATAGTCAATTTTTGTTTCACTTTTGATAACGCTCTAGCGGCTAAACTTTGGAACGAGGTGGGTCAAACATAAAGCATTGGTTAGAAAATTTTAAAAGGAGTTTTTAGGAAAGTCTTCAACCTTTCTTTATTTCCTATCGGGGTTTTTGGGCCCAATAGTCAATTTTTGTTTCATTTTTGATAACGCTCTAGCGGCTAAACTTTGGAACGAGGTGGGTCAAACATAAAGCATTGGTTAGAAAATTTTAAAAGGAGTTTTTGGGAAAAGTCTTCAACCTTTCTTTATTTCCTATCAGGGGTTTGGCAATAGTCACATTTTTGTTTAAATTTTTGAAAACGCTCTAGCGGCTAAACTATTGGAACGAGGTGGGTCAAACATAAAGCTTTGGGTTTAAAATAATTTAAAAGCTCTCGGGAAAAGTCCCCAATTTTTCTTTTACTCCTACCAGGGGTTTTGGCAATAGTCACATTTTTGTTTCAACTTTGAAAACGCTTGGGCTAAACTTTTGGAACGAGGTGGTCAAACATAAAGCTTTGGGTTTAAAATAATTTAAAAGCTCTCAGGAAAGTCCCCAATTTTCTTTTACTCCTACCAGGGGTTTTGGCAATAGTCACATTTTTGTTTCAACTTTGTAACGCTTGGGCAAAACCCTTTTAAAGGGGGGGTTTTTTAACCTAAAGCATTGGTTAGGATTTTTGGACCTTCAAAAGTTTAAAATTTTTTAAATTTAAAATGGGGGTTTCAATAAAAACATTTTTGTTTCAAATTTGTAATCAAGGGGTTTTAAACCTAAATAAAGATTAGGGAAATTTTTCCCAAATGACTGCCTTATGCCGCCTTTGGCTTTGTTTAAACCTTCAATACTTTTAAAGAAGGTTTTTAAATTTTAAATATTTTTAAACTAAGGGTTTAAACATTTCGATATCGATTGCTAAATGTGTAAATACAAAAAAATCAAATTTATACCTAAATAAAGTTTAACGGAATTTTTCCCAAATGATGCATTATCCGAAAGGCTTTTTTAACTTAAATCGTTAAAGAAGGTTTTTTAAATTTTAAATATGTTAAACTAAGGGTTTAAAGCTTTTCCGATATCGATTGTTTAAAGGGAAAATACAAAAAAATCAAATTTATACCAAAATTATAAGAAACGGAATTCCCCAAATTTAATCCCGTTATCCTTTAAGGCTTTATTTAAACTTCAGTGGTTAAAGAAGGTTTTTTAAACCCTTAAATATGAAAACCCAATATTTAAATTTTTTTCCCGATATCGATTGCTTAAGGGAAAATCCAAGAAAATCGATTTTAATACCTAAATATAAGATAAGGGAATTTTTCACTGCCGTTAGGGCCGAAGGCTTTTTTTAACTTCAGGCAAAAAAATTTAATTAACTTAAATATGTTAAATTTAATGATTTGAAGCATTTCGATATCGATTGTTTAAATGTGTATATACAAGAAAATCAAATTTATACCAAAATTATAAGAAAAAGGGAATTTCCCCAAAAAACTGCCGTTATGCCTTTAAAGGCTTTTTTAAACTTCAGTAAGAAAAAAAAATTAAATTTAAACCCTTAAATATGAAAACCCATATTTAAAAGTTTTCGATATCGATTGTTTAAATGTGTAAATCCAAGAAAATCGATTTTAATACCAAAATTATAAGAAAGGGAAATTTCCCCAAAAATTTAACTGCCTTAGGGCCGATGGCTTTATTTAAAACTTCAGGGAAAAAAAAGGGTTTTTTAAACCCTTAAATATGAAAACCCAATATTTAAAAGTTTTCGATATCGATTGTTTAAATGTGTAAATCCAAGAAAATCGTTTTAATACCTAAATATAAGTTTAAGGGAATTTTTCACTGCCGTTAGGGCCGAAGGCTTTTTTTAACTTCAGGCAAAAAAATTTAATTAACTTAAATATGTTAAATTTAATGATTTGAAGCATTTCGATATCGATTGCTAAATGGTATATACAAGAAAATCAAATTTATACCAAAATTATAAAAATTAGGGAATTCCCCAAATTTTCCCCATGCCGTTATGGTTTTATTTAAAACTTCATTTGTTAAAGAAGGTTAAAAAAAGAAAAGTTTTAAAAGTTTTCGATATCGATTGCTAAATGTGTAAATCCAAAAAAATCTTTTTAATACCTAAATAAAAGATTAGGGAAATTTCCCCAAAAATTTAACTGCCTTAGGGCCGATGGCTTTATTTAAAACTTCAGGGAAAAAAAAGGGTTTTTTAAACCCTTAAATATGAAAACCCAATTATTTGAAGTTTTTCGATATTTTTTCTAAATGGTAAATCCAAGAAAATCAAATTCATACCTAAATATAAGATTAGGGAATTCTTCTAAATGCACTGCCGTTATGGCCCATTTTTAAACTTAAATTCTTTAAAAGAAGGTTAAAAAAAGAAAAAGGTTTGAAGCATTTCGATATCTTTTTGTAAATGGTATATCAAAAAAATCTTTTTTATACCTAAATAAAAGATTAGGGAATTAAAAAAATTTTCCCCATGCCGTTATGGCTTTATTTAAAACTTCAGTTTTAAAAAAAATTTAAACCAGTTATTTGAAGTTTTTCGATATAATTTTTTAAAGGGTTAAATCCAAGAAAATCGATTTTAATACCTAAATATAAGATTACGGAATTCCCCAAATGACTGCCGTTAGGGCCCCTTTTTATCAACTTCAATACGTTAAAAAAGGGTTTAAATTTAAATTTTAAATATTTTAAAAATAAGGGTTTGAAGCATTTCGATATTTTTGGGAAATAGTATATAAAGAAAATCAAATTTTATACCTAAATATAAGTTTAAGGGAATTTTTCTAAATGCACTGCCGTTAGGGTTTTTAAATTTATTAACTTCATTTCGTTAAAGAAGGTTTATTAACTTAAATATTTTAAAACCCAATTATTTGAAGCATTTCGAAATCAAATTGTTTAAAGGGTTATATACAAGAAAATCGACTTTATACCTAAATATAAGATTACGGAATTTTTTCCAAATGTACTGTCTTAGGGCCCCCTTTTTATCAACTTCAATACGTTAAAAAAGGGTTTAAATTTAAATTTTAAATATGTTAAACTAAGGGTTTAAAGCATTTCGATTTTGTTTGCAAATTGTAAATAAAAAAAATCGAATTTATACCTAAATATAAGATAACGGAATTTTTCTAAATGCATCCCGTTATCCTTTAAGGCTTTATGTAGACTTCAGTGCGTTAAAGAAGGTTTATTAACTTAAATATGTTAAACTAATGATTTAAACATTTCGATATCGATTGCTAAATGTGTATATACAAGAAAATCGACTTTATACCTAAATATAAGATTACGGAATTCTTCCAAATGTACTGTCGTTATGCCGCCATGGCTTTGTATCAACTTCAATACGTTAAAGAAGGTTAATTATTTTAAATATGTTAAACTAATGGTTTAAAGCATTTCGATATCGACTGCTAAATGTGTAAATACAAGAAAATCGAATTTTTACCTAAATATAAAATTATAACATTACGGAATTCTTATAAATGCACTGCCGTTATACCGTTAAGGCTTTATGTAGACTTCAGTAAGCTAAAAAATGTTTATTAACTTAATATGTTAAACTAATGATTTGAAGCGTTTCGATATCGATTGCTAAATGTGTATATACAAGAAAATCGACTTTATACCTAACTATAAGATAACGGAATTCTTCTAAATGCACTGCCGTTATGCCGTTAAGGC
This sequence comes from Bactrocera correcta, assembly GCA_027475135.1. Classification (NCBI taxonomy): domain Eukaryota; kingdom Metazoa; phylum Arthropoda; class Insecta; order Diptera; family Tephritidae; genus Bactrocera; species Bactrocera correcta. The sequence goes on along the minus strand of JAPZAG010002198.1, from coordinate 2,694 downwards.
TTTATGTAGACTTCAGTGAGTTAAAGAAGGTTTATTAACTTAAATATGTTAAACTAATGGTTTGAAGCATTTCGATATCGATTGCTTAATGCATATATACAAGAAAATCGACTTTATACCTAAATATAAAATTATAACATTATGGAATTCTTCTAACTGCACTGCCGTTATGCCATTAGGGCTTTATGTAGACTTAAGTGCGTTAAAGAAGGTTTATTAACTTAAATATGTTAAACTAATGATTTGAAGCATTTCGATATCGATTGCTAAATGTGTATACAAGAAAATCGAATTTATACCTAAATATAAGATCACGGAATTCTTCTACATCCACTACCGTTATGCCAACTTCAGATCGTTAAAGAAGGTTTATTAACTTAAATATGTTAAACTAATGATTTGAAGCTTTTCGATATCGATTGCTAAATGTGTATATACAAGAAAATCGATTTTATATCTAAATAAAAGATTACGGATTTCTTCCAAATGTACTGCCGTTATGGCTTTAGTAAACTTCAGTAAGTAAAGAAATGTTAATTAACTTAATATGTTAAACTAATGATTTGAAGCATTTCGATATCGATTGCTAAATGTGTAAATACAAGAAAATCGACTTTATACCTAAATAAATAAGATTACGGAATTCTTCTAAATGCACTGCAGTTATACCGTTAAGGCTTTATGTAGACTTCAGTAAGTAAAGAAGTTTATTAACTTAATATGTTAAACTAATGATTTGAAGCATTTCGATATCGATTGCTAAATGTGTATATACAAGAAAATCGACTTTATACCTAAATATAAGATTACGGAATTCTTCTAAGTGCACTGCGTTATGCCGCCATGGCTTTGTATCAACTTCAATACGTTAAAGAAGGTTTATTATTTTAAATATGTTAAACTAATGGTTTGAAGCATTTCGATATCGACTGCTAAATGTGAAATATACAAGAAAATCGAATTTATACCTAAATATAAGATATACGGAATTCTTCTAAATGCACTGCCGTTATGCCGTTAAGGCTTTATGTAGACTTCAGTGAGTTAAAGAAGGTTTATTAACTTAAATATGTTAAACTAATGATTTGAAGCGTTTCGATATCGATTGCTAAATGTGTATATACAAGAAAATCGACTTTATACCTAAATATAAGATAACGGAATTCTTCTAAATGCACTGCCGTTATGCCGTTAAGGCTTTATGTAGACTTCAGTGAGTTAAAGAAGGTTTATTAACTTAAATATGTTAAACTAATGGTTTGAAGCATTTCGATATCGATTGCTTAATGCATATATACAAGAAAATCGACTTTATACCTAAATATAAAATTATAACATTATGGAATTCTTCTAACTGCACTGCCGTTATGCCATTAGGGCTTTATGTAGACTTAAGTGCGTTAAAGAAGGTTTATTAACTTAAATATGTTAAACTAATGATTTGAAGCATTTCGATATCGATTGCTAAATGTGTATACAAGAAAATCGAATTTATACCTAAATATAAGATCACGGAATTCTTCTACATCCACTACCGTTATGCCAACTTCAGATCGTTAAAGAAGGTTTATTAACTTAAATATGTTAAACTAATGAGTTGAAGCTTTTCGATATCGATTGCGAAATGTGTATATACAAGAAAATCGATTTTATATCTAAATAAAAGATTACGGATTTCGCCCAAATATACTGCCGTTATGGCTTTAGTTAAACTTCAGTAAGATAAAGAAATTTAATTAACCTAATTCTGCTAAGCCAGTTATTTGCAGATTTTTGATATAGATTGCTAAATGTGTAAATCCAAGAAAATCGACTTTACACCTTAATATAAAATTATAGCATTACGGAATTCTTCTAAATGCACTGCCGTTATGCCGTTAAGGCTTTATGTAGACTTCAGTGAGTTAAAGAAGGTTTATTAACTTAATATGTTAAACTAATGATTTGAAGCATTTCGATATCGGTAGCTAAATATGTATATACAAGAAAATCGACTTTATACCTAAATATAAGATTATGGAATTCTTCCACGTGCACTGCAGTTATGCCTCCATGGCTATATGCCCACTTCAGATCGTTAAAGAAGGTTTATTAACTTAAATATGTTAAACTAATGGTTTAAAGCATTTCGATATCGACTGCTAAATGGGTAAATACAAGAAAGTCGAATTTATACCTAAATATAAGATAACGGTATTCTTCTAAATGCAGTGCAGTTATACCGTCAAGGCTTTATGTAGACTTCAGTGCGTTAAAGAAGGCTTATTAACTTAAATATTTTAAACTAATGATTTGAAGCATTTCGATATCGATTGCTAAATGTGTATATACAAGAAAATAGACTTTATACCTAAATATAAGATAACGGAATTTTTCCCAAAAGTACTGTCGTTATGCCGCCATGGCTTTGTATCAACTTCAATACGTTAAAGAAGGTTAATTATTTTAAATATGTTAAACTAATGGTTTAAAGCATTTCGATATCGACTGCTAAATGTGTAAATACAGGAAAATCGACTTTACACCTAAATATAAAATTATAACATTACGGAATTCTTATAAATGCACTGCCGTTATACCGTTAAGGCTTTATGTAGACTTCAGTAAGCTAAAAAATGTTTATTAACTTAATATGTTAAACTAATGATTTGAAGCATTTCGATATCGTTGCAAATTGATATACAAGAAAATCGA
>JAPZAG010002197.1:0-20257 GCA_027475135.1 Bactrocera correcta | reverse complement strand
TATTTTTTTTTTTTTCAAAATGCTCTTATGAAACTAAAATATTTGGGTATGAATTTATTTTTAATTTTCAATACTAGTTGGAAGTTCAAAACTATTATTTTTATTTATTTTTTCCTATTTTAATTTAATTTATTTATTTATTTTTTTAATGTTATTTCATTTTATATTAAAATAAATTAAATTTAAATTATTTTATTTTAAACTAAACTGATACAACTGTGAGGACTGCGGGACGGTGCACTCTGGCCACTACCTAGCTGCAGTTTTCCTTTTTAAATACGACTGCCCAGATCTCAGCTCCGTATAATAGGAGGCTTGTTGTCGTTGCCCATTAGTCTACTAAGTTGGTAGGTGATTTTCCCTGCCTTCCTGTGGCGTGCTGGATTTGTACCCAGAAGGTTAGTGTGGGTACCAGTCCAACGCCTAGGTAGCTACCTGAATTTTATGTCTTAAGAACATCCACAAGTCTGGGCCTATAATGGATCCTTGTGCTGCTCCTGTCATGACCGTTATCTGTTGTAATTCTTTTCTAATTTGGGACAACATTTTTCTACTGCTAGGGTAGCTCTGCACCACATCTGTGAGGTAGTCGGGGTTTTTAAAGCTTTTTTCGAAAGCCTGGATCATTTTCACTTATCTGGCGCTGTTGAAGGCGTTTCGGACATCTAAGGGTGCCAGCAACACTATTCTTTTCTATATGGCCCATCTACGCCGTGAGGCTTTTACACTTTCAATGTTCAAGCCCCTTGGTACCGAATATTTGACTTTTTATCAAAAATGTCAGCAAATGTGTGATATACATATATAACTGGAATTAAGGGATAATCCTTCTCTTAAAACGATATGTTTGTAAGTCAAAAATGACCTGAATTGGTTTCGGTCCGGATATTGTAAAGCGGAAGTAAAACTTGCATTCGTTTCCGTTTTGTGACTTCCGGATAGTTTTTTGGACCGGAAGTATAGTACCGTAATTTCAGTTCCAACCGAATTTTGTAAAGTGGAAGCGACACTTGCATCCGTTTCCGTTTTGTGACTTCCGGTTAAGTTTTCGGAATTTCCGTTTCCGTTTTATGAATTCCGGTTAGGTTTTCAAACCCGAAATATAGTACCGTAATTTAATTTCCGGTCGGTGATCTTTTCCCTTTTCCGGCCCTTGCGTATACTACTCACCTTGCAAATTTTTAGTGCATCCGCCGCCGCTGCCGGAAAAATTGCATTCCATTTGGTGCCAAAATCTCAGATTTCTACCAGGCAGCCAGGAGCATGTAGCAAGCAGCCACCGAATACAAAAATGGTCATAACTTCTAAACTGGTGGTTGTAGAAAAAATATAAAAATGCAGAAATTTGCAGAATCGCATGGGACATCTTTATACATAATTTTTTTTTTAAATTTGAGTTTACCTAGAAATTTAAAAAAATTAAAATTGTGTCCCAAATCGCCGGTTTTTGAAAAAAAAATCGGCAGAATTATTATTTCTCCTGTGTGAAGGTGTCGAAAAGTGGTGTGGGATTTCCAAGTATCTCTCTATTAAATCCGAGTCCAAAACTTTCAAATTCGAACATTTTGTCCATAAACGATTAGTTTCTGATGATAATATCCAACTTTTTGTTTTGCAATTCACAAGAGGCGGTTCAAATCTGATGGGTTTAGGTGCTTAAAATATTTATTTCCAAATTTTCAAGAGATTCTCTCTTCAGCTCGCTCTTCGCTACTTTTGATGTCCATCTGCTGCCCCTTCAAAAAAAGTCTTCTCTCTTCCTTTCTTATGGGTTAGCATCTTAGTTTGAATTAAACTTACCTAGTTAGCTAGAATAAAGAAGAGAGTTATGTTCTATATACATAAACGATTAAAAAAAATAACCTCTCATACAGAGTTTATTACGAAATTCTTGGTATGAATTAAGCCAATGCTATAGATTTTTATTTTATATTTTTTTATGCTCTGTACTTTCTTAATCAAATAAATTTTTTTTCCTTTGCTTATTAACCTGCCTTTCGAGGTCACCGCCTGCAATTCTCAAGCTAAACTTGTAAATTCCAAATTCTGCAAATATTTTCAACTTCTTTCTCACATTTTTTGTGCCACTTCATAACAGTGCGGCTGCTATGCATGTATTGGTGTGTGTGTGAGTGGCTGCTGTGGGGCATCTTTTTAAATGCAATTTTCTGTCCACCATTTGCTAATCACTAAATTATTGTCAGTTGAATGAGTAACGGCGCTTGAGCCAACTAGACACTAACACACTCCCCAGAGAGACATTGTCGAACTCACAAATCATCACGCTCGCAAACTTACACATTACACACACACGCATGCACCACATGCCTGACGACACAACTTTGGCCGCAAAATATTCACACAAAAGCTGCCGACGGCGCAAAGACACAGTGCCATATATAAATATTGAACACACCATCAACGCCGTAATAGACCCCAAAATGTGACGCTTATGTAGACCTAGCGATAGAGCTGAAAAAATAAGCAAATAATAGCAACAACAACGCGGTACATTGATCGATTGACACATCGCGGCGCATCGCAACATAAAAACGCCGCATGCCACATACACTCATGGTTTGTATGTGTGTGTGTTTGTCTCCACATTAGTATGGCCTACAAGTTGGCCAAATTGTCAGTGTCGCAGCGCAGCGCATGGACGAGTGGCCAAGTTTCGAGTATTTAGCCGCCGCACTGAAGTATACAATGGCGCTGAGTCGCAGGCGGCAAAGCAACGATTGAAGTGGTCGCCAAACTGCGGCCACCGGAGCCTCAGCACCGCCACTGCCGCCAACAGCAGTGCCAACACATCAGTTCTGTGTGTGTGTGTGGGTATGTGTGTTTGCGTCAGTTAAACAGCTGTCAATGGCGGCCAGGCAAAAATGTCACTCATGCGCCGCGTAGAATGACCGGTCGATGGCGGCGCCGCTGGCTGGCTTGCCATGGTGGAATGGATGATGCATAGCTGCATCTAATGCATACCCGATATGTATGCCATGAGCGTCTAATCTGCTTTCATGTGTGTTTGTGTGTGTGAGTATGCGTTGTTCTTGCTAAGGTAACATAAATGTGGATAAACGTTTCGTGTTTTAATGACTTCTAATGCGTTGTGGTAGCCACCAAGAGCATCCGCTTAGCGATAAGAAGAACAAAGCTACACTTTTTTGGGTTGAAAATGCGCTCCGGGCAACAGCTTTATAAAAAATATGTGCTTTTCATTGAGAAAATTTATAGTTTTTTTTTTCTTCTCAACTTTTGACGATGTGTTCCAAGATAGAAGGTGTACTTACTAGTCATTGATCGAGCAAAATTTGATCAGTTGATATGATACGTGTTAGATCGCAAGATAGGTTAGGTTGGGTTAGTCTGGTAGACTAAGGAGCTATTCATAGTCTAGTAACGGTTCCTTGTGATATAAATTAACGTTATGTAGTTCACGAGCAGTAGTCATCATTTAGGATATCTGTGCTTTTCGCAAATTTCTACAGCCCCTCTGGCCTAATTAACAACATCTCTTTCGTATGACTTGTTGCTTTGCCATTGTAAAAAAGTGCTCTATTATTGTTCTGGTGTTGTTCTTGCTCTTGTTCTTGGCAGATAGAAAAGTATTCCGCCTGCCATAGAAAAATACAATTTATTAGGAAAACATTTTTTTTATTCAACATAGTTCCCTTCAAGTGTAATACACTGATTATAGTGACCCCCCAACTTTTCGATAATATTTTTGTAGTAGAATTTGTTCTTTGGTTCAAAATAGGCCTCAGTTTTGACGATCATCTCTTTACTCAACGAAAATTGCTTCGAAGCAAGCATTCTTTTCAGATCTGAGAACAGGAAATTATCACCAGGAGTTAGATGTGGAGAATGTGGTGATTGCGGAAACATTTTGAAGTCCAATCCATGATTTTCTGCCATCGTTTTCATTGACTTGTGACACGTTATATTGTCTTGATGAAACAGCAGTTTCTTTTTCTTCAAATGCGGCCGCTTTTCGGCGATTTTGTCCTTCAAACGGTCCAATAGTACAATATAAAAGTCTATGGTGGTTCCTTTTTCGGGCTAGTAAATTAAAATTATTCCAGGCGCATCCAAAACTCAGACAATGTAATTATGATAGCCGACTGTTGCGTTTTTCCACGCTTTGCAGTGGGTTCATCGTTTGCACTACATCTGGATGCAGGTCAATTGGACTTCAGAGTGAAACGACGGAGTCATATTTCATGCATTATCATATATCGACGCAATAATTCGGCTTTTTTGAGATTTAGTACCTCCAAACACTGCACCCAATCATCAACTCATCCTTGTTTTTGGTCAATAGTGACCTCTCATGACACCCAGTTTGCATAGAGCTCTCTCATAACCAAAAATTTGTGGTATCAGCGCTGATATCTTCAGAGTGCCTGCTATCTCGAACAACTTCTTTTACGGTCATTAAAAACTGTTGAGGACTTTTTTGATGTTTTCGTCAATAACAACCTCTTTTCGTCGTACACTCCGTTCATTGTCTTCGGCGCTCATTTCAACATCTATAAACTTCGCATACGAATCCTTGATGGAAGATTTTCCTGTGTAAGTTTCTGGAAACTCGTTATTAAAGGCTAAAAATTTTGCTTGAGCAGTATTTTTAAAGTCACAGAAGCAAGGCTTAATTAATACAAGAAATTCCTTTTTATCCGTCTTTTTCACAATAACAAAAGCTGCTTCAGATTAAATTATATAATTCACAAACTAATGATCTGACCGCTGTCAAATTTCTACACTTGCCTTATGAAGGTCAGGGCTAATTAGAAATCATATGAGTTTAGTTCTAGTAGCGTCATCCATGTGTCAGGCCGGGCACCTTTCAGTGACCTGTTAAAATGAAATGTAGGCGTCACACTGATTATTTTGATTATTACCTCCTTCTCTTACTTTACTATCATAGTCTAGTCATTTAAGCTTAAATTAGGTAAGAATCTCGGAATTCGATATACCCACTTATATGTCTGTAAATAGGTATACCCTACCATATGTAGGTTTTGACAACTTTTGGGTGTCAATATACAAGTATTTACAGACATATAAATGAGGATATCGAATCCCGAGGGGAACGTACTATAATCACTGGACTATTAGTGAGATGTATAGTAGAAAATGGAGCTCATACAAGTTAAACTGTTTATCCACCCTACGAAATGCTCATGTGAGGTATTGAATGTTAATAACATTAACAGTGCGATGTTAATATCTCATCGTCTGTAACATGTCTTCTTCTCTACATAAGTGGGATGGCAAATGGAGTGATCTGCTAGAATTATTATAAAATGAAATAATTTAAAAGAAATTTTTAATATATTTTTACAAAATCAATTTTATATTTTTAAATATTTTTACTAACATTTTATCTTCTTATTTATTTCAGGTGAGTTTCCAGCCATTTTTGCTAGTAATACAGCTACTCAATACAGATCAGTGCGAAATTTGTAAGTAACCATTATTAAGGAACTATGAATGTATTTTTAAGCGCTGTTCAAAAGGTCTCAAAAATCCTAGATGTCTTACTTTCGATGTCTTACCTAAAAAATGCAACCCTTTGAGATAGTTTCAGGGTTTTTTCGGATCATAATTATGCTATGATCCAAATTAATAAAAAATTCAAGCGCCTTCGATTCACTTCTCTCACAATAAAAATGCAAGCTTGAAAGTTACTTTCAAAGTTTCACTTTCTCTAAACCATTACATATTTACACATGTATAAATGTGTATATAAAACATATCACAAACAAACAAAATTAAATTAATGAACCCAACAAAAGTGGCTTCGCTTTTGGCCGCAGTGAACAATTATTGCCACGCAGCACACCCTGCAAAATGTTATTAGAAATCATAAAAATAAATTACAAACTGGCACAGCTATGAACATATATACAATATATATTTAGATGTATGTGTTTGGCACATCTATGTACTTATGCGTTATATATATATATATATGTGTATGTGTGTGTATTTGTAAAGATGAATGGAGAAAAATGCGGAGATAAAAAGTATTTAAACGATTATGAGCAGCCAAGATAAACAAAGCCATTATTTTGGCTCTTACAATAGGCCAGGCGGACAGGCTTTACTTTTACAATAACCACACATACATACAAACACAAACATGTGAGTGCTATCAATATGTGTATATGGCAATGCAGACGGTATTAAACAATAACTAAACGGAGAGGCAACGCGAAATCTCATGAACTTGCGCAGGTAATCAATCACAGGCTGACAAGAGCGCAGACGTGGACCGGGAACACACAAAACTATTGAATGGAGCGAGCGAGTGTGCATGAAAGTACAAATATGTACGAGTATTTAACCAGTATATATACGAGTATGCATAGCGCGCTTTGTAAGTGAAGTTATTTGCTTGGAAATATGCGCGTACGCTGGAGTGGGTGAGCGCTTGTAGGAGTCGGCGCGCGTTGTCGTGTGGTTTCATAGTGCCGCGGCTGGCAGAAAGTTGAAAATTGTAATTTTCAATAGGCACATTTGTCATTTTTCGCTGATTTGACAGTTGAAGACATACAGACACACATATATATATATATGAATGTATATATTCAGTAGAGCGCTTCGTCTAAGCGCGCTTGCTGTTTTGCCAGTCAGGAAGTTGGCTTTATTTGTGTATTGTAGCGGTTGTGAAGAACTTCGCGGGGCGTGGCATAAACTTTTTCGAGGCCTAGTTTTGCCACCACAAACACACAAAGCAAAAAAAAACTTGTTGACTGCGTAGGAAACTTTCACTCTTTCAGCTTTTACAGAAATAAAATGCAAATAACAACAAAACTTAGTAAACGATATATGAAAAAAAAATAATAACTTCGGTCACATCGAAGCTATAATACCCTTCACAAATACATAAAATTCATTAAAGAACTTAATTTTGAGCGTTCAGTGTGTATGACATCTATATGCTATAGTAGTCCGATCAGAATAATTTTTATAGAGATTATAGCAATAATTTAGACAATAAGGGGTGCTTAATTTCGTGGAGATATTTTGACAAATAAAAAAGTTTTCCATACAAGCACTTGGTTCTGATTGTTCAGTTTGTATGGCAGCTTTGTGCTATAGTGGTCCGATCTGAACGATTTCTTCGCAATTTATGGAGCTGTCTTGAATAATAATCACTGCTAAATTTCGTGGAGATATCTTGACAAATAAAAAAGTTTTCCATACATGGACTGGAGTTTGATCGTTCAGTTTGTATGGCAGCTATGTGTTATAGTAATCCGATATGCACGATTTTTAGGGAGATTTCCTCACTGTTTGAATCAGTACCTTATGCTAAATTTCATGAAGATATCTCATCAACTAAAACAGTTTTCCATACAAGCACTTGATTCCAATTATTCAGTTTGTATGGCAGCTATATGCTATAGTGATCCGATCTGAAATATTTCTTCGGAGATGTTAGAACTACCTTGGACAGTAATCCTTGCTAAATTTCATTCAGATAGCCCCTCAACCACAGGGTATAAAAATAAATTATCATAGAATAAAAGCAATTTCAATGACAAAGTGTCTCTCGCCGCAATTGTGCAGCGCCAGCGTTGCAACAAAATGCTCGACAAACTACAAAATGCATAAAATTACGCCGCAAAAATAATAGTAAAATAAAATTGTTGAAATTTAATTTAAAACTAAATTTTTTGCCCACTCAGCAGTCGCCGGTCACACACACACATTAAGCACTTGTACGCAATTGCGGTTTTGCTGCGGCAAGCACTGCAGCAATATTGCCAACATGTCGCATTGCCAACGCAACATAAAAATCATTAAAATGCATTGATTAGTGTATTTTGTGTTGTTGTTGCTGCTTGTTTATTATTTCGTCGTTGTGTAGACGCTGGTCGTTTGCTTACAGTTTTTGTGCGAAGTTTTTTGCCAGTTTTTGTTTGCTTAGCTAATTTCAGTTTTTATTTGCGCGCATTGCCACAGCTATTGTTGCAACATGGTTTTTATGCTTTTGCATTTTGATTTTTATTTTTTTTTTTAATTTTTTTATATTTACTTTTTTATTTATTTATTTTTCTGATTTTTATTTTTTTTTTGTGTTTATTATGTTAAACAAATATGCACATTTTAAATAAAAAGCCATCTGCGCAAACTGCACTTTTTGCGCACACGTTCACACACACAGACATACATACTATATACTGCGGCTTCTTACACTCCTTTCGTTTTCAAGCGCCCCTTCTTTAAAATTGTCGGTTTTGGCTTCTTCTGTGTGCCTCTTTCAAACCTCCTTTACACTTCGCACCTCTTTTACTCTTCGCTGCAGTGCGCTGCGCTGTCGTTTATTTGCAACAAATGTCATCAAGAAACATTTTATGTCAATGTTGCATGTGTTGCAATATGCCATATGTGCCTTGTGTGGCTCATTGATTTCACTCTCGGGGCGGTGATTGTGCTTTTACGGTTTTTGTGTATTTTTTCATAAAAATTTATTAATGTTAATTATGTATGCGAAGCCAAAACAAGAAGTTTTTATGGCAAGCGCTTGCATTACAAAATTAAATAAATATTTGCGAAAAAATATTTTCAATATAATTACTGCTCAACATCGATATGCTGCCATGCATCAAAGTCAGAAAAAAAAAAATGAAGTTTTTCATATTCTTGCAACTCTGGTGATTATGTACTTATGTGGTACATAGGTATATCTATATCTATAGGTTTACCTATATCTTTTTCTATTGTGTATTCTGCTCATGTTTCTATTCTCCAGCGGTTGCCTTTTAGCTTACCGCCACCATCGCTCACTTACACAAACACATGTTCCAATCGCAATGTAGTTGTTATGCCCCGCACAGCTTGAGTCGATTTAGCCATACAGGTTTTGAGCTATCGTTCTGAAATTTTGTACACGTCATTTTCTTCATAAGAGTCAGCTCATTTATCGAAATCCCCGATATCGGACCATTATTGCATACAGCTGCCATACAGTCTGAACGTTCAAAAACCAGTCTTTGTATTAAAAAATCTTTTAATTGACGTGCTATCTTCATGAAATTTGGCACAGCATATTCTAAGGGCACAAGGTATACGCTCTGAAAAAATTTTTTATATCAAACCACTATAGAATATAGCTGCCATACAAACTGAGTTATCAAAAATACGTCTTTGCAGGAAAATGTAGTATTTGAGAAGATATCTTTATGAAACTTCGCTCGAGTTATTGTTTAAGGTCAGTCTATAAACTCCGTAGAATTCGCTTAGATCGGAGTGATATAACATATAGCTGCCCTACAAACTGATTAATCAAAATCAAGTTCTTGTATGGAAATCTTTTTTATTTGATGAGATATCTTCATGAAATTTAGCATAAGGTACTGATTCAGGCAGTGAAGAAATCTCCCTAAAAATCGTGCATATCGGATTACTATAACACATAGCTGCCATACAAACTGAACGATCAAACTCCAGTCCATGTATGGAAAACTTTTTTATTTGTCAGGATATCTCCACGAAATTTGGCACTGATTATTACTCAAGACAGCTCCATAAACTGCGAAGAAATCGTTCAGATCGGACCACTATAGCACATCGCTGCCATACAAACTGAACGATCAAAATCAAGTTCTTGTATGAAAAACTTTTTTATTTAACAATATATGTGCACGAAATTTCACGTAAATAACTGTTTAAGGCAAATCTACAAGCTCCGTTAAAATCATTCAGATCGAACCACTATAACATATAGCTGCCATACAAATCACAGACCAATCAAAATCGCGCTTTTATACGAAAAACTTTTTCATTTGCGTAGGGTATTATACACTCGCCGCAACCATAGTTAATATACCTTCTTCTTGTCATTATCGTTTGCGGTTCTTGCTTTGAAATTCAAATAAATGCACATTTATAAATTTCAAAATTCAAAATTTACCAATACTCGGTGACATTTAATCTCAATCTGCATTTTGTAGATGATTTTAATAGATTTTGTTTGCGCAATTTGTTTGGAAATATACTACAACACATATAGCATATTGTATATATATACATGTACATATATTTGTTTGTATGAGTGTTGCACTGCAACATGACGTGCACATTAATGAGCAGAAGTGTCTTAATCAATGCCCAAGCGACCACTCGGCGGCTAGTGCTTGCTATTCCGCGGCGCACTTCGTAATCTGCACTTTGATTGAGGTCATCGGTGAATAGTTTCATTGAATTCTGATCTAATGTAATTCTGCGATTACATTATTGATTCCTGTGTAGCAGAAACCATGTGGTTAATTAAAAGATTCCAAAGCGATTCTTAATGTTGCCACATTGCTTATTCGATTGTTGAATGTGCTGAATATGAAATTTCGGTTTGGTAAATTTGCTGTTTCATGCTTCGTTACGCTAAAGAAATGTGTTTTTCTTGCTTTATTAGCAATTGTAAGGCGATGGAAAAGTATTCAGTGAATCTGAAAGAGTTATTGGAAGTCTCTATTATCTCTGTAATAATGTAGAAAGATCTGGTTTCGATTAGGCAATGATTTAAAACGCCTGCAAATATATTAAATAATGGAGAGGGCCAGTTATTATATATTAATACAATACATGTATACAATATATATTCTCGTATATGTGTGATCACCATACCACAGCTTTTTGCCTACTAATGAACTCGATAGCTGATTTATAAAGTTCGAGTTGGTAAAATATCCGAATCTGATGAATACTTTGATATAGATTCTAGGAGGCCTTAACCATATCAAAATATTCATCAGAATTAAAATATTTTGACTTCTCTGATTTTTTAAATTAGCTGAATAATTTTCAAAAATTAAAATATTGAATGCTGAAGAAGCATACACTATACGAGTATTTTAGAGCCTGTATCTTTGAACCCGAATCTCCATGATGAGCTGCACTATCTGCTCCAGCTGCGATGTTGTAGCCGGGGTTCATACCCACTTGTCACTTAATCGGGTTGTCATATCATTACTGTGAGCCGGCCTGACTCCAGCGTATATAAAATATTTGCTATTGCGGCCTTATATAGCTAGACCGATCGGTATCCATTACATGCTATCATTTTGATCTGATCCTGCCACCATCCGGCATCTCTATATGATGGTGGCGAAACTGTATTGCTTAATGGTACTTCCAGCGCCACATTTGTCGTAGCAGCTTTACCCATTTTCATTGAGCTTTGTTGTTTTTTCCTTTGGGAGCTTTATCACCAATGTTATTGCGGTTCTCGATCACATCAGCAAACGTTTTTTCAGGCATCACGCCTTCTTTCTTCGATTTTTTATCTGCGACTTAGCCTCTTCAGTTTAACTCTGTCTCTTGGTTTCCACTGCTGCGGTTCAGGCCTAAAGCTAGATAAAACCACTTTTGTATAATCAGTAGATTCTTGAGGCATTTTTGTAAGCTCCTCATTGGTTGGCGGTTGCAGTTTCCTTCTTCACAGCGAGTAAGCAGCTCGTCACTTCTCCACACGCTTTGCCTTGCATGGGTTATCGACCTTAAAAATAGGTTGTTTCCTGGCACTATTAGCCACAATCTCACTTGGTTCAAGCTTCCACATTTTCATTGGCTGTTTTCGAACTCTTGACTCGCACTCTTCGAGGAATAACTAGTTACCTCTGGCTTTTCACAGAAGATTTGTGTAGGGGAAAATTTGTCCGCTTACTCATGGCTCCTGCTACAGAAAAAAAGGTTATGTATTTGCTATCTACAATAGGTTTTAGATATCAATACGTTTTTTTTTGGATGCTGGCTATTTAAGGTTGACGATGGCATGACACCTTTTCTGTATTCGCAACCATAGTAAGCAAAAAGTTCACTGATCTCAAATGTAAACAAAAAAGGTCATTGACCCCATAAAATGTATAAAAAAGTGCGAAAGACCCAAATATAAACAAGGGTTGTGGGCTTGGCAAAATATAAACAAAGGTTGTAAACTTAGCTAAATGTAAGCAAAAGGACCTTATAAAATGTAAAAAAGGATCATTGGCCTCGGAAAATGTAAACGAAATATTTTTTATCCACTCTAGGGAATGCAAAGGTTGTAACATCCAGAAGAAAACGTCGGAGGCTTTCTAAAGTACATACATATGTACAAGTATAAATGATCGTGGGATGAAACTCTAAGTATCCAGTTTGCTCAGTTTCCTTGTCTTTGTCAGAAAGGCGCAACGAAATGGAATCATTACTTTTAATTAACGTTTGTCATGTCAAGCTACCAAACAAATTAATGTTAGTATGCGCATTAACATTAAATACCATTTTCTCCCAACTGCACCAACACACTTACCATACAACCACACTAAACAGTTGTCAAATGCTAAAATTTCCCGCAGTAGCACTGAACAAATGCACCACTCACCGCCACAAGTGCGATGGCGGCTTGAGTTTCCAATCAATGACAGCCGAACATATAAGAGCACAAATTAACAGTTATTTACCACAAATCAGCGCGCAGCATTCAAAGCATTCAATTACAAATTGTCAGCGCGGATTGCACAGTAGCTACAACCGGCCAAGTCGCTGGTTGATGATGAAATTGATTAAATGCAAACGCGCCACCGACGAACTCGCAAGCGCCAAGGCGATCGAATACACAAAATTAACGGAGTTTGCATTTCGTGCATATGTATGTTGTTGTTATTGTTGTATGTTGATTTGTGTTATTGTTGTATGTTGAGTTGTGGTTGCGCGCGCTCATGTCAACACCTTTGCGGTTGGGCGCTTGTAATTGCATGCGACAAAGTTGTCACTCGCAATTAGTCGTTTTGTCGACAGACGCCGTTGATGAGGCGCAGCGGCAGGCATGTAAAGTCGGGCGCTGATATGCGGTGGCAGCGGCCGCAAGCAAAAGAAGATGAAAAATAACGAGGAACAACAACAAATTTGCAATACTTATGCCGCGGCAAGATCACTTTCTACGCCACTAAATACACGCAGGCACATTACCGTTGTTTGTACAGCATTTTTTTCTCACCAACAAACGTTGCGAACAAAAGTGAAATATTTAATTACGTTTTCAATGTTTTGCCGTGCAACGCTTATTTGCAACACGGTGTTGCCACATAGCTACAACAAAAAAATGTATTCACACACACGCGTATCCGTGTATATGAGTCAATGATTTTGTGTGTGTGTGGCTTTTGTTGCTATTATTGGCTGTTGTTGTTGTTGTAGCTGCTTTTTACCAGCACTTGCATACAATTGGCTGATTTGCACTTCCTTCGCTGTGGCAATTCACGAAATTCCCGTTCAATTTCCTTTCCGTTGATTTCCACTAATCACGTTCGCTGCTCAAGTCCAAAGTTTGCATTTCGCCGTCAGCTAACAGAGACATTTGCGCCTATCGCCGGTCGGACGGACACAGACTGCCACCGCCACTGCTGCTCGGCTACTACACGTGGCGGCACAAAAGGTCAATTGAATGACAAATGCGCGTTGTAAGCAAAAACAACAACAACAAAATGAAAATGAAAAGAAAAGTTGTGAATTGTTGCAAACAATGCAGCACAACAGTAACAACAATGGCGCACACTCATCACAATTAGTGCACTGGCAAGTGAAGACTGCCACTCTGTGCTCACTCGCCGCACTCGTTGCAGTTGCAATTGGAATTGCGGCTTTTCATTTCAATTTCCATTTCACTGCAAAGCAGCATTCCTCTTTGCTATTGTTGTTGCGCGCTCGAGTGATAGGTTTTAAATTTCAATTTCGCTTTCTATCAACGCGCTCGTTTGCCAACACATCAGTTGCTGCGGTTAGTGACAATCGGTAGCTGAGGCGAGTAAACGTGCCGCGTGCAACACGGTGGCAGGCACAACAGCAAAAATGTGACTATGATGAACTACATTTGATCACTTGCTATTGTTGTTGTTTTTGTTGTTGTTGCAGTGCAGTTTTTGTGTGTTTCGCGCGGCTGAGTGAATTTTCTCAAATCTGTATTTCATGTTTTCGCCGCATTAACGGTTTCTATGTGGTTTTTTGTTGTTGACTGCCTCTGTAGTTTTTGTTGTTGTTGGCTTTTTTCGTGAATTTGTTTTATTGTGGCGCTTTTGAGTGTCGTGTCGAAATATTTCAATTTTGTTATATGCAAATGGGGCCATTTAGACGGCAGCTTCCGTGTCCTTAACACTTACACTCAGAGAAATACGGGTTTAGTAATAAATATTTTTTTAATATTAAATTATTAAATATGAAGTTTATTTTGCTTGAAGGATGAAGTTTTCATATGGTTTCTATAAAGGACAAAACGAGCATTAAATCCATTTCCATTTTCCATTATTCTGTGAGTAAACTTAACCTACACAATAAATAAGATTTTTAAACCCGCCAAAGTTGGGGAAATTAAATAAAAATTAAAAAAAAAAATTCAAAATTATTTTATAAAATAAATAGCAAAACTTTGTATTTTGTCCCGGGGTGTATCAGCGAAGGGGTAGGGGGGGTCAAAGCCCCCTCTCCAAAATCGGTGAGTCAGTAACAAGAATAACAGGGGTTTCTGACATATCAGTATTAAACATTTTTTTTAGAAGGAATCCGTCACTGTTTTCAAATATAGTCCTTACAAAAATGTTGGTATGGAAAGCACGTGCGGTTACAATTAAACGATTCACGGTACCAAAAATTTATAAAAGAAATAAAGATTGCACTTGACTGGCTCCCAAATCTTAAGAGGTAGCCAAGTTTGTAGTAAAAAACTAGTGACAATGCAAAAGGGGTTACAAAAAGTTGTAAAGTCAAAGTACATTTCAAAAACTTAAATCTTTTTCTAACTGCCAGTAATATTTTGGCATGGAAAAATAAAAAAAATTTTATGTTGCAGCGGTGGATTTAGCCTTAAGGTGTATGACCACAAAAGCTGTCAGTCAAAAAAGGGGAAAATAAAGTAGGCATGGAAGAGTAGAACCCAAAACTTGGGGGTAGCCATTGAGGAGGGGAGGAAAAGGGAACAGTGTGGGGAGCTTCTCATCAGCTCTAGTTTTAGGATTTCTGATAACTGGTAGGAGTACACCGGTGCTTCTGTCATAAAAGTAGCTGTAGATCTACTGCCCAGAGCGCAACCTCCCTTTTAAAATGGTAAATATCTAATCTAAAGTAGGGCATCTATACTTGCCTTAGTTCGCTGATTGAGCGCTGAAGAATAGTAAAAGGATATTTAGACTCCTTACCACAAATTAATTTAGATACTTTATGATAAGACTGGTTTGGTTGCCAGGCCATGTTAGTATTACAGCAAACTGTAAGGTAAGGAGTTTTCCAGGGATTTATTTTGTCCTAAATAACTGGAAATATATATTATTTTTGAAGCTCTTTTGGCTTTTCTGGGTTATTACTGTTGGCCCTCAGACCAGCTCAGCATTTGTTGGTTTTTCTACTGCGGTTCTGTAGTCAGAAAGAGCTGGGCTGACTCAGAATTAAAATTGGGAAAAGGGCTAGGGTCGTTCCAGCAAAGACCACCTTTCATTGATTGTATGAGTTCTTACTAGACACTGTCCAATCACGATACACACAGTAAAGTTAAACATCTGTTTGGAAGAACAGCAGATAGAATTATGTCAACATTTCCACCTTGAATGTCCCCCTATTGCACGATCTAAACAAAAAACCTCAGATTTCATACTTTTAGACATACAGGGGAAATAGAGAACATAGAAATAAAACACCTAAGTAGATTTGTGATAGGTTCAGAGGGCTTTACTGTTTGCTAATATTAAACTATAGGAGTTTTTCGGCGGGTTCACAAAAAACTGTACATAATAGTCTAAGTGTGACCTATCATATAGCCTCCAATACAAACTACATATTCAGAAATGTTGTAAAGTTTTTCAATTTAGCGAGATACGAGTATCTTTGGTATGGGTTATTGTCCAAGACAACTGTGCAATTTCCAAATAAATTGCTCAGATCGAAAAACTAACTACAACATATAGCTGTGATATAAACTCAACCATCGCAATCCAGAAATTGTCAAGATCGGACCACTATACCGTAAAGCTGCCACACAAACTGATCGATCAAAATCATGTTCTTGTATAGAAAACTTTTTTATTTGACGAAACAGCTTCACCCAATTTGGCATGAGTTATTGTCCCAAAATAAAGCTAAAATCTGTGTAAAAATTTTACAGATCGAATAACTATTGCATATATGTAGCTGACATATAAACTCAACCATCAGCATAAAATTTTTGTAACAAATTTTTGTATTTATGTAAACAAATTCAAGTCAACACTTTAGAGTTAATAATTCTGTTTGCTATCAGCACCAATATTTCCTTTCAACAAAGTATTTCTTCACTTGCATGTAGGTCTGCCACCTCGTTGCCTTGCCACTTTGCTCCCATCAACATTCTGGCGTAACATTTGCAATTGGCAGCGTTTTCCTTTTCATTTTGAACTTTTTTTCTAAAACATTTTTTTTTTATTGTTTTATTGCAAGCATTGTTTGCTATTCCACTATATACGTGTATGTATTATATTTTTTCCGTGGTGTATATATTTATTTGAGTTGCCATTGTTAATTTGCTGGCGCACAATTTGGTAGAAATCAGTTTCGCTGTTTCGCGGCTGATTGCAGTGCAACAACTTGCAGTCATGAACTCTCGAGGCGCGCTGCCGCTTGGCTTGCCTGCATCTAACAAGCAGTGCGGCAAGCGGCAAATGTGCACGTTGCATGTAGCACGTTGCACTTTTGAGGTGATCAATCTGCGGCACAACAATACACAAATGACGGCAGCTAAGCGTTTTTATGCGCCGCTTTCATTGCTATTTGCCGCAGTTTTGAATTCTTGCAAGTTAGAAAGTAATTCAATCAGTAAGTCAGACGACGAGTGCACTTTTACCACATACAAACATACACACTTAAACAAACAATAAACTTTAGTCAATCAAAAAATGTCGACTTCTCAGTTTTCCATGAGATTTCGCTAATTTTCGCAACACACACCTAAATCAGCGACACTTTGGCATTTTTAGTGCTTTAATATCCGCTGTTTGTTTACTAACCTCTTTTTGCACCCCTTCCGTTTGTCATTTAATGCAGCGCATTCAAAAGTGTGGCATTTCATTTACTGTTAATCGCCAAGCGCTTGAAACCCGCGCGCGCATTGCTCATTTGTGGCGAAGCTTTTCACGCGCGCGCTCATGGCTGGCAAGTCGCCTGGGTTCCCGCGCTTAGCCGGCAGCAACAACAAGCATTACGCGAAACGCTTTGGAAAAACGGCTGTTGATGTTAATTAAATTAACATGAGTTTTCTGCCTTGCTACTGTATCGGCGCATATCTGTGTCTGCCTGCCTGTCTGTTGTTGTCGCACAACAACTGTTGAATTGTTGCTATTTTCGTATTAGTTTGCGCGGAAACATTGCAACGCGGCGAATCACAGCTAACGAACTCTGTAACTCTTACTTTTCATGATTCGCTGTTGCCTTGTGTGGGCTAAAACGTATTTGTTGTAGTGTTGTTGTATTGTAGTTGTTGTTTTTAATTTTATAAGCACGTTTGTTGCATTTCTGTTGGCAGATAATTTGTATGACATCCAAGTTTCTATTTCACATAGTGGAAATATTGTAGGCTAAGTAACCCAAAAGTGGCCGAGCGACCGCGTTTTTTTTATCAAAGTTATTATTAAATTTTTTTGTAGCATCAAAATGTAGACTTACTGCATATTTGGCATGCTAACAAAACTAGCTTAAATACTCATTCGTTTGATAATCATGGATACCATCTGTAGTCATATTTTGAAATACAATCGAAATCCTTATTTTTCTGTTGTTTATAAGACTCTCCAAGAGTTAGGTTTTTTTTTTAAAAACATACTCCATTGTTTGAATGAATACATACCTTTTGGGAACAGTTAGGATATTTTAGATAATGTTCTACTTTCTTCTTCTTTACCACTACAAGCGTAATTCGATCTGACTTTATGATATAGAAATCGAATGCGTGTAATCCTTAAAGCGATAAGATCCGGATTACTCTATGGAGTACTGATGGAAATGAATTAGTCTTCAATCTTCCTCTTCTTCTTCTTATTCTTATTCTGTGGCAATGAAACCGTGGGTCAGTCTGGGCCGACAACACCAAAATTCTCAGCTGCCTCTAACCTTTCTGTGGTCACGCCAATTGTGAATCACAAGTGCAGATAGATCGCCATGCACTTGGTCCTTCATTGGATGCGTGAGCGCTTTTGCTTTCATTGTCCACTCATGGGTTTTGAATAAAAGGACGTTTTCGCGGGGGACATATTCCATCCGAACGACATGATACACATCTATGCTCCCGTAGAACTCAAATAGCTCGTGGTTCGATCTTCTTCGATATTCATCGCTCACGCAGACGGCGACGGCAGACAGAAAAACCTTGCGGAGAACAGTTCTCTCGAATGCTTTAAGTGCTTTCTAATCTCGGTTCGTGGTCGTCCTTATTTGTGCACCCTATAATATAACGGGAATAATGAAAGACTTTTAGAGCATAATTTTTTTTCGGTGAGAGAGGTATCTACTGCTAAATTCTCTCCTGATTCCAAATTAGCAGCTATTGGCAAGAGTTTTCTGTGCTTGATCTGCAGGTTTAGCTTTGGAGGCATAGAAAGTGCGTAAATTTTTCAAATATACTATGTAGCTGCCAACAGTAAGGTGGTGTCCAAGACGTGTGGAAATTTTGAATCCTCGTATTTTTTCTTACCTTCTTCCAACACAACACCAACCTCTTTGGCTAAAGGAGGCTGCGCTGACGGTTGGTTGTTAGGGTCTGCGCAAAAAATAGCATCTGTGTACCTTAGCAGCAATGAACTTTCAGAATAGACAGTACAACTGCGGTTCAGAGGCACTTATTCCAACATTATACTGTAGAAAATGCATTAAAGGCAATATCCTTGCCTAAACCTCGTCTGGTACCGAACAGCTGGGAGTGTTCTTTCCGCATTCTGACGTATCGGCTGGTTGTGCTCAACGTCATTCTGTACAACCGTCTGAGTTTTGCCAGGATACCAAATCCTCCTGTGAATGTTGTGGAAAGCAGCTCTGAAATCGATAAAAAAAGGTGCAGTATGTCGATTTGTTCGTCAAGGGTTTTGTGTAAATCACATCAATGCTGAATTTTCCAGGTCTAAAGTCACACTGATAAGGTCCAATCAGTTTATATGCAATGGATTTAAGTCTTTTACATAATACTCTCGAATGAACCTTATATGCAATGTTGAGAAGCCTGATCTCGCAATAATTAACGAAATCCGCGGCATTTTCCTTCTTGTGGATAAAGCATGCCATTTCGATTTTTAAAAAAAATTTGATCTTGTTACTCTGTAAAGCCATACATTTTCCTATTTTCTTCAACTCTCTTAGACAAAGTTGGTGATTAGGGCTTCAACACTTCTTCAGTCTTTGGTTTCTTATACTCCATATTAGGAGGGGTTTCCACTCCTCACTGTCAGCTTCCTTCCACTACGGAGTCAGCAGCAGAATGACTTGCAGTATACGCTATAAAAATTTCAGTAGAAATTTCCGGCTTTGTATCTTTGAAAAGCCACTTTTCAGAATAGACGAAAACGGTGAAATAAAGTTGTTTAATTTTCTGCATAAAAATCCATTTTATTTAAATACTTCTGCGATGCCGATCGCGATGTCGTTGGCGATGTCGCTGGCAATATGACAGCAACGTGATAAATGACCATTGCAAATCAGCCATTTGACATACTAAACTCCTAAATTGATGAACCTTTACAAAGCTGCAACTCCGGCAATAACTTTATCGAACACGGTAAATAGCATTAGAAAAAAAACAACAGTAAAATATGTGAAACGAACATGACTGCAAGCCCAAGTTGAATACCGATTGCTACCGCCAAACTGCAACAAGCAAAATTAATCAATGCGGCAAACCGCAACAGAAACAGCAACAGAAACAGAAGCAGAAGCAGAACGTGAACACGGCAAATAAGACGGCAAAGTGCAGAGGAACTGTAATAAAACCAACCAAACCCCAGGCGGCAGCAATAACTGTGTAGCAACAGCAACAAGAACATACACGAATGCAGCCGTCGCTGCCGCATACACAGCCGACGACTGTCGTCGTTGCTGTCATCTGCAAATCAGGTCAAACGTGCCAAGATAATTGACAAAAACACTAAAACACTACTGTAAGCGCGCAACCGCAAGCATAAACAACAGCAACAACAACAACACACATACACACACCGTTACAATAAACAGTAAGCTGTGCATGTGTGTGTGAGCGCGCTAATAATTGTTC
>JAPZAG010002196.1:0-20266 GCA_027475135.1 Bactrocera correcta | reverse complement strand
AGCGTTTGCAAAGTTGAAACAAAATATATGATTTTTCTCAAAAACCGACGTACTATTAACACGTTACTGGTATGTGTAGAGGAAAGATTGAAGACATTTCTGAAAGCACTACAAATTGTCGAACCACTGCTTTATGTTTGACTCACCTCGATCAAATAGTTTAGCCGCTAGAGCGTTTGCAAAGTTGAAAAAAAATATATGATTTTTCTCAAAAACCTACATTTTTCGTGAATAGTATTACTACGGTCCTGGTAGGAGTAGACGAAAGATTGAAGACTTTCCTGAAAGCTCTCTAAATTTTATAACCAATGGTCTATATTTGATTTACCTCGTTCCAATAGTTTAGCCGCTAGAGTGTTTGCAAAGTTGAAACAAAAATGTGACCTTTCTCAAAAACCTACGTTTGGCGTGAACACAATTGCCACGTTACCGAAAGGAGCAGCAGAAAGATTGAAGACTTTTCTGAAAGCTCTTTGAATTATCTAAACAATGCTTTATATTTGAACCACCCCGTTCCAATAGTTTAGCCACTAGAGCTTTGCAAAGTTGAAAAAAAATATGTATTTTTTTTTAAAACCTACGTACTATTAAGACGTTACTGGTAGGAGTAGAAGAATGATTGAAGACTTTCCTGAAAGCACTAAAAATTATCTAACCAATGCTTTATGTTTGACTCAACTCGTTCAATAAGTTTAGCCGCTACAGTGTTCGCAAAGTTGAAACAAAAATGTGATTTTTCTCAAAAACATACGTTTTTCGTGAACACTATTACCACGTCCCTTACAAGAGTAGAATAATGGTTGAAAATCTTCCTGAAAGCCCTTTAAATTGTCTAACCACTG
This sequence comes from Bactrocera correcta, assembly GCA_027475135.1. Classification (NCBI taxonomy): domain Eukaryota; kingdom Metazoa; phylum Arthropoda; class Insecta; order Diptera; family Tephritidae; genus Bactrocera; species Bactrocera correcta. The sequence continues at coordinate 19,424 of JAPZAG010002196.1, read as the reverse complement.
CTTTTTATTTGACTCACCTCGTTCAAACAGTTAAGCCACTAGAGCGTTTGAAAAGTTGAAACCAAAATGTGTCTTCTCTCAAAAACCTACGTTTTCCGTGAACATTATAGCCACGTTCCTGGTAGGAGTAGAAGAAAGATTTTCCGGAAAGCCCTTTAAATTATCTAACCAATGCTTTATGTTTGACTTACCTCGTTCAAATAGCTTAGCCGCTAGAGCGTTAGAAAAGTTGAAAAAAATGTGATTGATTTCAAAAACTTACGTTTTTCGTGAACACCATTTCCACGTTCCTGGCAGGGGTAATAGAATGACCGAAGACTTTCCTGAAAGCTCTTTAAATTATCTAACTAGTGCTTTACGTTTGCTTTACTTAGTTCACATAGTTTAGCCGCAAGAGCGTTTGCAAAACTGAAACAAAAATGTGACTTTTCTCAAAAAACTACGTTTGTCGTGAACACTATTGCCACGTTACTGGTATGACTAAAAGATAGATTGAAGACTTTCCTAAAAGCACTACAAATTATCGAACCAACGCTTTATGTTAGACTCACCTCGTTCCAACAGTTTAGCCGCTAGAGCGTTTGCAAAGTTGAAACAAAATATATGATTTTTCTCAAAAACCTACGTCTTTCGTGAACAGTGTTACCACGTTCCTGGTAGGAGTAGAAGAAAGATTGAAGACCTTCTTGAAAGTTCTTCAAATTATCTAACCAGTGCTTCTCATTTAGCTCACCTCTTTCAAACAGTTAAGCCGCTAGAGCGTGTGCAAAGTTGAAACAAAAATTTGATTTTTCACAAAAACCTACTTTTCGTGAACACTATTACCACGTTCCTGGTAAGAGTAAAAGAAAAATTGAAGACTTTCCTGAAAGCTCTTTAATTTATCTAACCAATGCTTTATGTTTGATTAACCTCGTTCCAATAGTTAAGCCGCTAGAGCGTTTGAAAAGTTGAAACAAAATATATGATTTTTCTTAAAAACCTACGTTTTTCTTGAAAACTATTACCACACTCCTGGTAGGAGTAGAAGAAAAATTGAAGACTTTCCTGAAAGCTCTTTAGTTTATCTAACCAATGCTTTACGTTTGATTTACCTCGCTCCAATAGTTTAGCCGCTAGAGCGTTTGCAAAGTTGAAACAAAATATATGATTTTTCTCAAAAACCTACGTTTTTCGTGAACACTATTACCACGTTCCTGGTAGGAGTAGAAGACAGATTGAAGACTTTCCCGAAAGCTTTTAAATTATCTAACCAGTGCTTTTTATTTGAATCACCTCGTTCAAACAGTTAAGCCTAGAACGTTTGCAAAGTTGAAATAAAAATGTGCTTTTTCTCAAGAACCTACGTTTATCGTGAACATTATTGCCACGTTCCTGATAGGAGCAGAAGAAAGATTTTCCGGAAAGCCGGTAAATCAAACATAAAGCTTTGGTTAGATAATTTAAAGAGCTGTTAGTATAATCTTCAATCTTTCTTCTACTCCTACCAGGGGCTTGGCAATATTCACATATTTGTTTTAACTTTGCTAGCACTCTAGCGACTAAACTATTGGAACGAGGTGGGTCAAAAGTAAAGCATTGGTAGATAATTTAAAGAACTTTGAGGGAAGTCTTCAATCTTTCTTCTTCTTCTACCAGGGGCTTGGCAATAGCCATATTTTTGTTTCAACTTTGAAAACGCTCTTGCGGCTAACCTAGTGGAACGAGGTAAATCAAAAATAAAGCATTGGTTAGATAATTTAAAGAGCTTTCAGGAAAGTCTTCAATCTTTCTTCTACTCCTACCAGGGGCTTGGCAATAGTCACATTTTTGTTTCAACTTTGCTAACGCTCTAGCGGCTTAACTATTTTAACGAGGTAAATCAAAAATAAAGCATTGGTTAGATAATTTAAAGAGCTTTCAGGAAAGTCTTCAATATTTCTTCTACTCCTACCAGGAACGTGCCCATAGTGTTCACAAAAACCGTAGGTTTTTGAGAAATATCACATTTTGATTTCAACTGTGCAAACGCTCTAGTGGCTAAACTAATGGAACGAGGTAAATCAAACATAAGGCATTGGTGAGATAATTTAAAGAGCTTTCAAGAAAGTGTTCAATCTTTGTTCTACTCCTACCAGCAACATGTTAATAGTGTTCATGAGAAACGTAGGTTTTTGAGCAAAATCACATTTTTTTTTCTACATTGCAAACGCTCTAGCGGCTTAGCTGTTTGATTGCGGTGAGTTTAATAAAAAGCGTTGGTTAGACTATTTGTAGTGCTCTCTGGAAACCCTTCAATCTTTCTTCTATTCCTACCAGGGGCTTGGCAAAAGTCACATTTTTGTTTCAACTTTGCTAACGCTCTAGCGGCTAAACTATTGGAACGAGGTAAATCAAACATAAAGCTTTGGTTAGATAATTTAAAGAGCTGTTAGGATAATCTTCAATCTTTCTTCTACTTCTACCAGGGGATTGGCAATAGTCACATTTTTGTTTCAACTTTGCTAACGCTCTAGCGGCTAAACTATTGGAACGAGGTAAATCAAACATAAAGCATTGGTTAGATAATTTAAAGCGCTTTTAGGAAAGTCTTTAATCTTTCTTCTACTCCTACCAGCAACATGTTAATAGTGTTCACGAAAAACGTAGGTTTTTGAGAAAAACCATATATTTTGTTTCAAACGCAAACGCTCTAGCGGCTAAACTATTGAAACGAGGTTAATCAAACATAAAGCATTAGTTAGATAATGTAAAGGGCTTCCAGAAAAGTCTTCAACCTTTCTTCTACTCCTACCAAGAACGCGGTAATAGTGTTCATGAGAAACGTAGGTTTTTGAGTGAAATCACATTTTTTTTCTACACTGGAAACGCTCTAGCGGCTAAGCTGTTTGAACGCGGTGAGTTTAATAAAAAGCATTGGTTAGATAATTTGTAGTGCTCTCTGGAAAGCCTTCAATCTTTCTTCTACTCCAACCAGGGGCTTGGCAATAGGTACATTTTTGTTTCAACTTTTCTAACGCTCTAGCGGCTAAACTATTGGAACGAGGTGGGTCAAACATAAAGCATTGGTTAGATATTTTAAAGGGCTTTCAGGAAGGCCTGCAATCTTTTTTCTACCCCTACCAGGAACGTGGTAATAGTGTTCATGAGAAACGTAGGCTTTTGAGCAAAATCACATTTTTTTTCTACATTGCAAGCGCTCTAGCCTTTTAGCTGTTTGAACGCGGTGAGTTTAATTAAAAGCATTGGTTAGATAATTTGTGGAAAAGACGTGGGTCAAACATAAAGCATTGGTTAGATACTTTAAAGGGCTTTCAGGAAAATCTTCAATTTTTCTTCTACTCCTACCAGGGACTTGGCAATAGTCACATTTTTGTTTCAACTTTGCTAACGCTCTAGCGGCTGAACTATTGGAACGAGGTAACTCAGAGATAAAGCTTTGGTTAGATAATTTAAAGAAATCTTAGGAAAATCTTCAATCTTTCTTCTTCTCCTACCAGGGGATTGGCAATAGTCACATTTTTGTTTCAACTTTTCTAACGCTCTAGCGGCTAAATTGTTGGAACAAAGTAAATCAAACAAAAAGCATTGGTTAGATAATTTAAAACGCTCTCAGGAAAGCCTTCAATCTTTCTTCTACTCCTACCAGGAGCTTGGCAATAGTTACATTTTTGTTTCAACTTTCCTATCGCTCTAGCGGCTAAACAATTGGAACGAGGTGGGTCAATCATAAAGCATTTGTTAGAAAATTTTTAGTACTTTCAGGAAAGCCTTTAACCTTTCTTCTTATCCTACCAAGGGCTTGGCAGTAGTCGCATTTTTTTTCAACTTGGCTTACGCTCTAGCGGCAAGACTATTGGAACGAGGTGGGTCAAGCGTAAAGCATTTTTTAGATAATTTGTAGTGCTTTCAGGAAAACCGTCAACCTTGCTTCTACTCCTACCAGGGGCTTGTCAATAGTCACATTTTTGTTTCAACTTTGTTAACGCTCTAGCGGCTAAACCATTGGAACGAGGTGGGTCAAACATAAAGCATTGGTTAGATTTTTTAAAAGGCTTTCAGGAAAGTCTTCAATCTTACTTCTGCTGCTACCATGGGCTTGACAATAGTCACATTTTTGTTTCAACTTTGTTAACGCACTAGCGGATAAACTATTGGAACGAGGTGGGTCAATCATAAAGCATTGGTTAGATAATTTAAAGAGCTTTCAGGTAAGTCTTCAATCTTTCTTCTTCTCCTACCAGTAACGTGTGAATAGTGTTGACGAAAAACGTAGGTTTTGGGGAAAAATTTACAGTTAAATTAATGACTTGAGGAATTTCGATATCGATTGCTAAATGTGTGTATTCAAGAAATTCGACTTAATAGCTAAACATAAGATTACGGAATTCTTCTAAATACACTGCCGTTATGCCGCCATGGCCTTATGTCACCCTCAGTACGTGAAAGAAGGTTAATTAGCTAAAATATGTTAAACTAATGATTTGAAGCATTTCGATACCGATTGGTAAATGTGCAAATGCTTCTAAATGCACTGCCGTTGTATCGTTAAGGCTTTATGTAGACTTCAGTGAGATAAAGAAGATTAATTAACTTCAATATGTTAAACTAATGATTTGAGTAATTCGATATCGATTGCTTAATGTGTATATACAACAAAATCGACTTTATACCTAAATATAAGATTACGGAATTCTTCCAAATGAACTGCCGTTATACCGTTAAGGCTTTATGTAAATCTAAGTTAGATGAAGAAGGTTAATAAACTTAAATATTTAAACTAATGATTTGAAGCATTTCGATATCGATTTCTAAATATGTATATTCAAGCAAATCGACTTAATACCTAAATATAAGATTACGGAATTCTTCCAAAGGCACTGCCGTTATGCCGCCATGGTTTTGTAATAACTTCAGTTCATTAAAGAAGGTTTATTAACTTAAATATGTTAAACTAATGGTTTGAAGCATTTCGATATCGATTGCTAAATGTATGTATACAAGAAAATCGACTTTATACCTAAATATAAGATTACGGAATTCATCCAAATGCACTGCCGTTGTGCCGCCGTGGCTTTACAATAACTTCAGTTCATTAAAGAACGTTTATTAACTTAAATATGTTAAACTATTGATTTGAAGCAATTCGATGTTGATTGCCAAATGTGTATATACAAGAAAATATATCTAAATATAAAATTACGAAATTTTTTTAAATGCTCTGCAGATATACCATTATGGCTTTATGTAAATCGAAGTTAGATGAAGAAGGTTAATAAACTTAAATATTTAAACTAATGATTTGAAGCATTTCGATATCGATTGCTAAATGCGTATATACAAGAAAATCGACTTTATGCCTAAATGTAAGATTACGGAATTCTTCCAAATGCACTGATGTTATACCGTTAGGGCTTTATGCAAACTTCAGTAAGATAAAGTAGGCTTATTAATTTAAATATGTTAAACCAGTTATTTGAACCATATCGATATCGATTGCTAAATGTGTATATACAAGAACATCGAATTTACACCTAAATATAAGATAACGGAATTCTTCTAAATGCACTGCCGTTGTACCGTTAAGCCTTTATGTAAACTTCAGTAAGAAAAAGTAGGCTAATTAACTTAAATATGTTAAACCAGTTTTTTGAAGCATTTCGATATCGATTGCTAAATGTGTATATACATGTACCGTGAAGCCTTTATGTAAACTTCAGTAAGATAAAGTAGGCTTATTAATTTAAATATGTTAAACCAGTTATTTAAAGCATTTCGATATCGATTGCTAAATGTGTATATACAAAAAAAATCTACTTTACACCTAAATATAAGATTACGGAATTCTTCTAAATGCACTGTCGTTTTACCGTTAAGGCTTTATGTAAACTTCAGTAAGAAAAAGTAGGCTAATTAACTTAAATATGTTATGCCAGTTATTTGAAGCATTTCGATATCGATTGCTAAATATGTATATACAAAAAAATCGACTATATACCTAAATATAAGATTACGGATTTCTTCTAAATGCACTGCCGTTATACCTTTAAGGCTTCATGTAGACTTCAGTAAGATAAAGAAGGGTAATTAACTTAAATATGTTAAACTAATGATTTGAAGCATTTCGATATTGATTGCTTAATGTGTATATACAACAAAATTGACGTTATACCTAAATAAAAGTTTACGGAATTCTTCCAAATGCACTGCAGTTATACCGTTAAGGCTTTATGTAAACTTCAGTAAGATAAAGTAGGCTTATTAATTTAAATATGTTAAACAAGTTATTTGTAGCATTTCGACATCGATTGCTAAATGTGTGTATACAAGAAAATCGACTTTATACCTAAATATAAGGTTACGAAATTCTTCAAAAAGCACAGCCGTTATGCTGTTATGCCGTTATGGCTTTATGTTAACTTCAGTTCGTTAAAGTAGGTTAATTAACTTAAATATGTTAAACTAATAATTTCAAGCATTTCGATATCGATTGCCAAATGTATATATACAACAAAATCGACTTTATACCTAAACATAAATTTACGGAATTCTTCCAAATGCACTGCCGTTATGCCTTTATGGCTTAATGTTAACTTCAGTTCGTTAAAGAAGAATTATTAACTTAAATATGTTAAACTAATGATTTGAAGCTTTCCGATATCGATTGCTAAATCTGTATAAGTAAACACATAATGCCCAATTTCTAGTTGGGGCCAATAAAACATCTTGCCTCATCAGCAGATTGTGTGGGCAACGACCGCCACTAAAGTAACGACAGATCATTCGCCGTTCTGCAGATTACGTAAACAACATAAACAGTTTCAATAGCCGATTGCGTAAACAGTTGACCAGCGATCGTTGCTTGCACTATCACCAATTGGACAATTGTATGAAGCAGAGTTATCACGACGCAGACGTCAAAGCCAGCACCGTCGACTACTGAATATGCGTTCTTAGGGCTTAATGGTTAAGTTAGGTTTGGGGCTAGGGTAGATTTAAGTTGAGCTCAAGCCGGAGCACACGTTTCCTGATCAATAAATTGTACTTTAACTTGTACTCGAATATATGTAAATAAAGGAGTAGAAAACATTTGATTGCCTGGCCAGTAAATTTTGCTTTAACTGGCGCCCAACGTGGGGCACGAAGGGGAAAATTAGCGATCAACAATCAACAACCCAGCCACAGAGCAACGGAATTACCATATTTATTGAAAGATCATGTAAGTGAATGGCACAGCCATTCGTCATCATTTGTGAAATTAATAAAGCAGCATTATATAAAGAGTGAAGTGATCTTTTTTTTATTTTTTTTATTGTTCGGTGGCCGTTTACGATTGCGCCGTATTTGAGTGAAAAAATACTTGTGTGTGTTAGTTTGTTCAGGGTCTAATGAGCCACCCCCCTCACGATAAAGAGCTTTACGACAACTCAGTGCAGGAATTGATAAACCATACTAGCAGGTTACGTGTGACAGACGTAGTGGAAACAGAAACGGGTATGGAAGCAAGACAGGTACAAGTGGTGTTAGAAACCGCATTGGCGGCACAGGCCGCTCAATGGAAACAGGTTATTGATGAAAAAATTAGTGAAGTTAGGAACGAGATGAGTGCATTGAGGGTCACGGCACCTGAAGTAGAAAGCTACCAGAAAATTACGATAGTGCAGGGAAAATCGTGTAGTCAGACGTTAGACCTAGTCAAGTCCTTGCCAGAGTATGATGGTAAACAAGAGGAGTATATTCGAACCCTATGAAGGCAGCGTAAAGCATTACGAGGCAGTAGGTATTATTCGGAATAAGATTAGGGGTTCAGCGAATAATAAACTGGCCTCCTTTAACACAGTTTTAAATTTTAAGGCCATTGTGGCACGATAAGTTTTCACCTACGCTGACAAAACTCCAGTGCGCATCCTCCAACAAGAGTTAGATACCTTGCGTCAGGGCGATTTGAGCTTGTCACAGTACTATGATGAGATAGAAAGGAAACTGACCCTTATAATAAATAAAACGCTTATGACATATGATGCAGCTGCTGCAGCTGTCCTAAATGAAAAATTTAGATGAGATGCCCTAAACACGTTCGTATCGCGTTTAGAAAGACCCCTACACCAGGCTACCAAGTGCCTTGGCACTAGCCCGCGAGGCCGAGTCGAGTCACGATAGGTACATGTTCGCGGCAACTTACGCTAAAAATGCCGAAGAGAGGGCTCAAAAGTCAAGGGGTCGAAAATTCCAAACTCGGCGGCAAAATAATTATTTACAGAATAGTGGCGGCGATGCTAATCACGCAAAAAATCCACATTACTTCAAGAGTCAGGGCAGAAATAATGCAGGAAAGGCTTCATCATGTAGGCAACGCGAAAATGATAGGGATTTTCGTGGTAGAGGCCCCGAACCTATGGACGTCGATCCTAGTTCGTTTAAATTTAGGCACCCAACGGAATACCAACAGACACAAGCTGCCGGTATTCACAATGCTCCCGTTCAGGGAAATAAGAGACAGAATAATTCAGAGCGTATGACAGATTTTAGGCGTCAAAGGATCAACAATTTGAATCATTCGGATGTTGATCAGGATTTCCAAGCGTATGAGGTTGCTGCCGCAGCTGCAGTAGCGGAGGTAGACAATGAAAATGGGGTTGACTACGAAACTGACTCTATTAATTTTTTAGAGGTCACTCCCGGCTACCGTTCCTTGAGCGGACGTTGGCTGGGAAAACACTAAGGTTTCTAGTTGACACGGGGGTGGTAAAAAGTTATGTCAGGCCCGTAAAGGAGCTTGAAGGCGTAAAGCCGGTAGACTCCCCGTTTAATGTGAACTCTATCCATGGGTCCAATAAAATCAAACAGAAATGCCTGATAAATATTTTCGGGGTAACATCCCCATTCTTTGTGTTGGATAGTCTAACACTGTTCGACGGAAGCATAGGCCTTGACCTGCTAACGCAGGTGGGCGCGACTATTGACCTAGACGGACCATAGTACCATGTCAGAAGATCTGCAATATCATAAGTGCAGCAATGTTAACTTTACATACGTACCAACTTCAGTAAAGGCAGAATTTTAAAAAATGATCCTGAAAAGGGTTAATGCATTCGCAGACTCTAACGAGCTGTTGCCATTTAACACTTCGGTTGTGGCCACGATCCGAACCAAAGATAACGATCCGATTTATTCGAAGTTGTACCCTCACCCAATGGGAGTAGCAGATTTTGTCGAAAAGGAAATAAGAGAATTGCTACGCAATAAAATCATTAGACCGTCAAGGTCCCCTTACAATAACCCAACCTGGGTCGTAGATAAAAAGGGTTACGACGAGTTAGGCAACAAAAACAAACGTCTGGTTATTGATTTTAGGAAGCTCAATGAGCGCACTATTGCCGATAAGTACCCATTGCGGAATATTTCAATGATTCTGGCAAATTTAGGGAAAGCCAAGTAGTTTACGACTTTAGATTTAAAGTCAGGCTACCATCAGATTGTGCTCGCCGAGCATAATCGCGAGAAAACGTCATTTTCCGTTAACGGTGGGAAATATGAGTTTTGTCGATTGCCATTCGGTTTGAAGAATGCTGGAAGCATCTTCCAGACGGCGATCGACGACGTCTTACGCGAACAAATTGGCAAATCATGCTATGTTTACGTCGATGACGTCATAATTTTTTCAATGATTTCAAGAACGCTGAAAGATAGGAAAATGCATTACGCAACGAATGAAGGAGAATTACTGGCTATAGTATGGGCTTTGGGGAAACTCCAAAATTATCTCTACGGAACTAGGGATATCAACATCTATACAGACCACCAGCCTCTAACGTTTGCGGTTTCTGATAAGTACCCGAATGCAAGGATAAAACGGTGGAAAGCATTCATAGGTGAACATAATGCTAAAATTCATTATAAACCTGGTAAGGAAAACTCTGTCGCAGATGCCCTCTCCCGGCAGAACTTAAATGTGTTGGAGAGCGAACTCAACTCTGACGCAGCGACAGTTCACAGTGAATTGTCACTGACCTACACGGTCGAAGCAACAGAAAAACCCATAAACTGCTTCAGGAATCAAATAGTTTTGGAAGAGTCGCGTTTTCCTCTGAAACGAAACGCCACGTTATTCACTTCGTGGATAGAAACAGCCTCATTGACGAAGTAAAGGAGGTTATTAACCCCTTCGTGGTGAACGCGATTCACTGCGAGCTACCGGCGCTAGCCAGCATACAACACGAATTGGTAAGATGCTTCCCATCTACCAAATTCTGGTACTGCAAAAACATGGTGTCGGATATTACGAACAAGGATGAACAAAGGGAAATAGTCACTACTGAACACAATCGTGCTCATAGAGCTGCGCAGGAAAATGTGAAACAGATCCTTTGTGACTATTATTTTCCGAAAATGTCCAAATTGGCAAACGAAATTGTCACAAACTGCAAAATATGCACGAAAGCCAAATACGATCGACACCCTAGAAAGCAGGAACTCGGCGTTACGCCGATTCCATCGTACGCAGGTGAAATGCTACACATAGATATTTTCTCCACATTTTTTTAATTGTGTTGATAAATTCTCTAAATTCGCAGTAGTTCAACCGATACCGTCGCGGACAATAACGGATGTAAAAATACTCATCCTCCAGTTGATTAATTTCTTCCCAGGAACAAAAACTATTTATTGTGATAATGAGGCGTCCTTCAACTCGGGCACCATTGTGACTCTGTTGAAGAACCAATATGGGATTAAGATAGTAAACGCTCCCCCTCTCCACAGTACTTCCAACGAACAGGTAGAGAAGTTTCACAGTACCTTGGTAGAAATTGCTAGGTGCCTTAAACTTGAAAGAAGAATAAGCGATACAATGGACCTGATCATTCAAACTACCATTGAATACAACCGAACAATACACTCGGTCACATATAAAGAGCCTATTGAGGTAATATACGCCTCAACCGAAGAATTCCGAAAGGAAGTGAAAGGTAAAATTGAACAAGCACAACAGGCTCAGCTCGATAGAAATAACCCGTCAAGGCAGAACAGAGTCTTTGAAGTGGGGAAAAAGGTAATGGTAAAAACTAATAGAAGGTTAGGGAACAAGTTAACCCCCCTGTGTGAGGAGAGGAGAGTAGAGGCAGATTTGCGGACAACAGTCCTAATAAATTGGAAGGATAGTCCATAAGGACAACCTTAGATAAAGTACATAGCCTTAGAAAATGACGACATTAATTTCTAATCACCTTATATTGCTTCTTTAGGTTTTCAATCACAATACTCCTCACTTTCGGAATAGCGGCAGCCAAATTAACGGATTACTCACACTCGCATTAAATACCGCTAGTGGACGGCGACGCATTAGTATGGAACGAATACAATTACCTGAGGCACTCAACTAATTTGACCGAGTTTATGCGCATGACAGACGAAACTGTCAACATGACGGACCTGTTCCCGCAGTCGCACATGCGAAAGTTGCTAGAGACTGACAATGGACATGTTAGAACATTACTAGCCGCTATAAGCGTACATCATAGAATGGCGAGAAGCCTAGACTTTCTGGGTTCAGCCCTTAAATTTATCACAGGTACCCCAGATGCGGACGATTTCCACCAAGTTAGAATGACAGAAGCCCAACTAAGAGAATCCAACAATAGACAGGTAGTGATTAACACAAAGACACAGGAACAGATTAACGCACTAACTAGTACGGTAAATGAACTCCTCAAAGAAGCGAAGAAAGAAAAAATCGATACGGCGCTCCTTTTTGAAATTCAGAATATAATGCTCGCAATAACCCTTGCGAAAATAAGGGTAGTAAATCCAGTAATCATTGATGACGAGGGTTTGAAATCCATATTGGTTGGGCCAACCACAGATATAGCAATCACTGAACTAATAGAAGTGTCAACCGTTAAAGTTATTCAGCACAATGATGTAATTCATTTTATAATCAAATATCCTAGAATTAAGTTTTTGTGTAGGAAAGTTTTGATTTTTCCGGTGGCACACAACGGCGTCGTGCTGCAAATCAACGAAAACACAGTGGTCGAGTGCAAGAGCGGAATTTTGGCGGTCAACAACTGTGAAGCAACAACAACTTCAACGTTCTGCAGATTAGCTACAAATACAACATGCGCTCTGCAACTTCACACCGGTGGCACAGCACATTGTAACACGCAACCGAGTCACCTTAACGCTAGCACCATAGTTGACGATGGAGTCATAATCATTAACGACAGCCCAACCAGAATCGCCATTGATGAAACACCTGAGAAAAATGTCAGTGGCACGTATCTCGTCACTTTCGAGGACCATGTGTTCCTGAACAACACTAAGTACGTTAACAGAATGAGCAGGCTGGAAAAGGCTCTAGGTGTTGCTGCTTCACCCCTGCTGAAAATCACTGGCCATGAGACTATTTTGAGTTTGCCTTACCTTCACCGCCTCAACAATCAAAATTTACAAACCATTGACGAAATTAAAGAAGAACTAACGACCGTCACGAGCCGGACACTCGCTTTCATCCTGGGTCTGGAAGTAGCTGCGTTGATCAGCAGCCTCGCTTTCCTCTGGCAGTACAAGAAGAAAACACAAGCATTACACGAGATCAACCAAAGGGGGGGAGTAGTTAACACATAATGCCCAATTTCCAGTTGGGTACGAATGTGATGAGGCCAATACAACATCTTGCCTCATCAGCAGATTGTGTGGGCAACGACCGCCACTAAAGCAACGACAGATTATTCGCCGTTCTGCAGATTACGTAAACAACATAAACAGTGTCAATAGCCGATTGTGTAAACAGTTGACCAGCGATCGTTGCTTGCACTATCACCAATTGGACAATTGTAGCAGAGTCAGCACGACGCAGACGTCAAAGCCGGCAGCGTCGACTACTAAGTATGCGTTCTTAGGGCTTAATGGTTAAGTTAGGTTTTGGGCTAGGGTAGATCTAAGTTCAGCTCAAGCCGGAGCACACGTTTCCTGATCAATAAATTGTACTTTAACTTGTACTCGAATATATGTAAATAAAGGATTAGAAAACATTCGATTGCCTCGCCAATAAATTGTACTTTAACTTATATACACGAAAATAGACTTTATACCTAAATATAAGATTACGGAATTCATCAAAGTATACTGCCGTTATGGCTTTATATAAACTTCAGTAAGATAAAGAAGGTTAATTAACCTAAACATGTTAAACCAGTTATTTGAAGCATTTCGATATCGATTGCTAATTGTGTATATAAATCGACTTTGTACCTAAATATAAAATTACGAAATTCTTCTACATGCACTGCCGCTATGCCGCCATGTCTTTATACCAACTTCGGTTCGTTAAAGAAAGTTTATTAACTTAAATATGTTAAACTAATGATTTAAATCATTTCGATATCGATTGCTAAATGTGTATATACAAGAAAATCGACTTTATACCTAAATATAAGATTACGGAATTCTTCCAAATGCACTGTCGTTATGCCGCCTTGGCTTTATGTCACCTTCAGTACGTTAAAGAAGGTTAATTAACTTAAATATGTTAAATTAGTGATTTGAAGCATTTCAAAATCGATTGCTAAATGCGTATATACAACAAAATCGACTTTATACCTAAATATAAGATTACGGAATTTTTCCAAATGCACTGCCGTTATGCCGCCATGGCTTTATGTCACCTTCAGTACGTTAAAGAAGGTTAATTAACTTAAATACGTTAAACTAATGATTTGAAGCATTTCGATATCGATTGCTAAATGTGTATATACAACAAAATTGACTTTATACCTATATATAAGACTACGGGATTCTTATAAATGCACTGCCGTTATACCGTTAAGGCTTCATGTATACTTTAGTAAGTTTAAAAAAAGATTATTAACTAAAATATGTTAAACTAACGATTTAAAGCATTTCGATATCCATTACTAAGTGTGTAAATGCAAGAAAATCGATTTTATACCAAAATATAAGATTACGGAATTCTTCCAAATGCACTGATGTTATGCCGCCATGGCTTTATGTTACCTTCAGTTCGTTAAAGAAGATTTATAAACTTAAGTATGTTGAACTAATGATTTGAAGCATTTCGATATCTATTGCTAAGTGTGTAAATACAAGAAAATCAATATTATACGTAAATATAAGACTACGGGTTTCTTATAAATGCACTGCCCTTATACCGGTAAGGCTTCCTGTAGACTTCAGTAAGATAAAGAAGGGTAATTAACTTCAATATGTTAAACCAGTCATTTGGAAAATTTCGATATCGATTTCTGAATGTGTATATACAAGAAAATCGACTTTATACCTAAATATAAGGTTACGGAATTCTTCCAAATGCACTGCCGTTATGCCGTTATGGCTTTATGTTAACTTCAGTTAATTAAAGAAGGTTTATTAACTTAAATGTGTTAAACTAGTTATTTGAAGCATTTCGATATTGATTGGTAAATGTGTATATACAAGAAAATAGACTTTTTACCTAAACATAAGATTACGGAATTCATCCAAATATACTGCCGTTATGCCGTTATAGCTTTATGTCACCTTCAGTACGTTAAAGCAGGTTAATAAACTAAAATATGTTAAACTGATGATTTGAGGCAATTCGATATCGATTGCTAAATGTGTATATACAAGAACATCGAATTTACACCTAAATATAAGATTACGGAATACTTCTAAATGCACTGCCGTTGTACCGTTAAGCCTTTATGTAAACTTCAGTAAGAAAAAGTAGGCTAATTAACTTAAATATGTTAAACCAGTTATTTGAAGCATTTCGATATCGATTGCTAAATGTGTATATAAAAGAAAATCGACTTTATACCTAAATATAAGATTACGGAATTTTTCTAAATGCACTGTCATTTTACCGTTAAGGCTTTATGTAAACTTCAGTAAGATAAAGTAGGCTTATTAATTTAAATATGTTAAACCAGTTATTTGTAGCAGTTCGACATCGATTGCTAAATGTGTATATAAAAGAAAATCGACTTTATACCTAAATATAAGATTACGGAATTTTTCTAAATGCACTGCCGTTGTGCCGTTAAGGCTTTATGTAAACTTCAATTAACAACCACAACCACCACGATACTCCCCGAGCGGCCAGTCCGCATGAGCAGGTTAGAGGTTATAGTTACCTCCAAGGGCTCCTGCTACCCGTGGTACCAGAATTAAGTATCCGGTTAGACCTCGTAGCCGAAACTACTACCGGTTGAGCTTCCATACTGCGCTGGACTGGTGGCCAGGGGTTGGACCCCATACATATATACATCACTTACACACACCAATCATACAAAAAACTAAAACCCTAATTTCCAGCTAACCGCCTTATATAATTCACGCGCAAACGACCCTAACTGTTCGGTATTCCGACTAGTGGAGATCACAGCACTTACATCTAATCGTCCATCAGTCCAGCTAATCCCCATGCCACCCAGATCCCTAATGTCTGAGTACATTGGGCACTCCCCAATTAAATGCGACCAATTTTTAAACCCAGCTCTACAAAAACTCTCCGACGAAACCGATAGAATGCATTCAGAGGCCCATGCCCCGTAAGCAGAAAACCCAGACTAAGACAAAATCTG
The DNA here is from genome assembly GCA_027475135.1 of Bactrocera correcta. NCBI lineage: Eukaryota > Metazoa > Arthropoda > Insecta > Diptera > Tephritidae > Bactrocera > Bactrocera correcta. Next base: position 3,861 of record JAPZAG010002196.1, on the reverse strand, counting down.
AAGTCTGGGTTATCCTCAACGAACCCAACTTCCCGAATGTACTCGTACGTCACTCGGCCGTTAAGACTATTGTCCCTTCGTTGTTTCCACCTACACCTAACCCTATCGTCTAGAAGCCTCTTGCTCCCTAGATATCCCTCCCTCTCCACATCATCGTCGGAAATCCAATCGTTCCGCAGCAATGACACACTCAAACCCCTTCTTAACCTGAATGCAACAGTACGCTGTATGACAATCAGGTCAAGAGGGCGTGCATCTAATAACACCTGCATCGCATCCCTTGAGACGGTGCGACATACAGGCAAGCAAGCAAGCATCATACGAGCAACGATGTATTGAGAGGAGTTTTTGAGACCCCAAGACAGTCGTGGCTGCCTCCCACCATACTGGGGCTCCATATGTGGCACAGGCTACAAACAAACCACGATATATGGTGCGGACAGCACGACGTCCGAGACCCCAATCGCTCCTCAAAATACGCCGTATTTTGCCTACGGTTGACTGCAGTCGCTCCTTCACATTCGCCAAGTGTGGAGTAAAACACATCCTTTCACTTATGGTCAACTCCAGATATTTGACTTGCGTCACATATCTGATGCTGACCCCGTTCACACGGACAATCAGTAGACGAACCGGTGACAATCTACCTTTCAGCAGCATTGCCACCATTTTGTCCATCGATATGTCAACCCCACACCTAAATCCCAAGAATTAACGATCTCTAGGAGATCTCCTCTCGCCCGTTCTCGTTCAGACCTCGAGCGACCTTCAACCATACAAAGAAGGTCGTCCGCATACGCACAACATTTACAGAGTGGCTCAAGCTGCCCAAGCAGAGTGTCCATCATAAGGTTCCAAATATATGGACCACAGATGGAACCCTGCGGGCAGCCTAGAACAACTCCAATCTCCACACTCCCATTCATGCCGACAAGAGAGGCCCTTCTGTCCGAAAATTAGCTGGGCCAAAGAGTAACTTCCGGACAGCCAAGCTCATCCAGCCGGTGCACAACTCGATCCCAGCTTAGGTAGTCAAATACCCCCTTGAAGTCAACAAATATGCCAAGGACATACTTGTTGACATTCTCCCTAACGACATTCTGTACAAAAAACCACGCATCCTCTATACTGCGTCCTTTCCTGAACCCAAACTGGCTATCCGACCACATATCCCGCGTTAGCTCCTGAAGCCGTTCCACCATGACTCTTTCCAGCACTTTTCCAAGTACTGGAAGGAGACTGATGCCCCGATAAGATGGAAGATCGCTCCTGACCTTATCAGGGGACTTCAGGAGAGGAACAACCCTAGCACTTTTCCACTTGCGTGGAAAGTATGCCACCCCGACGCACTTATTAAAAATGGTCTCCAGGTATTCCGGAATGAACTTCCATAAGCTTTTACATATCTCTCTGTTCAAACCATCAAAACCTGGGGACCGTTTAGACCTAACCAGGCCAAAGGCGTACCCCAACTCCCCATCATCTAATGGAGGGACAGGCACCTTTTGTGCTTGAGGTACCTTCACCTCAGACCTAGGAAAGAACGCACCTAACAGAACCCCCGCACACTCTCTCCACGACGATAACAAAGTGTCACCGACGCGAAGAGAGGTGATATCCTCCCTCCTACAACCCCGGCAGATCCTGTAGACCTGACCCCAGAGTTCGTTCCTATCCTCTCTCACAAAACTCCTCCAATTTTACTCTTTAATTTTAATCAACATCTCCTTATACTCCCTATCTGCACAACAAAATTCATACCTAAGCTGAGACAGCCTATCAGAATTGGACCGTCGGGCGTGTTGAAACTTTCGCCTCAAACGCCTGACAGTCCATCTCTTCATAGTTTACTCATGCGTCCACCATTTAATTTTACTAATCTTATGACTTCCACACCTCCTAAATACCCTATCATTTGTCCCCCAAACTACCCCTTATAGACGAGGAATTTGCTCGTCAACCCCCAACTCCTCAAACTCACTAAGCGGTATAACGGATACCGCTTCCCTAACCAAGAGTCCATATTGGTTCCAGTCAGTACCAGTCAGTACCAGTGGTACGCCATAGCCGCAATGGACTCTCATAAGGCAAGGAAGGGGATCGAGGGGTAACCATAATGTAAATTAAATTATGGTCACTCAATTCCCACACTGCCTTAACATCCAATGTAACGCTGAAAGCCATACTTGCTGTCTCATTCATAAGCGTCACGTCAATGTCTCTCACGCCCCCAGGCCCATCGAACGTATACCATTCGCTCGGCTCATTCAAAATGTGTAGGCTATTAGCCACCACCCATTCGCTTAATGCCTCGCCTCGACTGTGGCTTTGGTATCCAGGCGAATGCCGGGATACCTTACTAAACCACATCGAGGACGAGGCATTCGCATCCAACCCTAGGATAAATGGGCTACTACTCGCAAGTAGGAATATTTAGTGTCGATAGAACCGAAAACCAATTACAAACAGTGGATTCTAGTTTGATCAATTCTATACTTGTCCTCTTAATATTTGGCAAGTTCATTAATGTTGTTACTTGTTTATCGACCAGTATTCTTTCGTCTTCGTATCTAGCTTTAGAGCTTCCCAAGCCAAATTGAAATTATCGTCATCAAGAGCGAACTGTTTTACTATGACGCCTGCTTGACCTTTTGTCTTGTATCGGAGGTGATACAATTTTTGTGGTTTTGATAGTTCTGGATGGTTGATGTAAACGGCTGTAAACATGTCCCGGAAGGACGGCCATTCTTCATAACCTCCGTAAAACGTTTCTGTATCACATGCAGGCACCTCGAGTTGGATGCCTGAACTTGCCACTTGATTGTCTATTTGTGGCAGCTCTACTCTACTGTGGGGAGTAGGTGCAATTGCTTTAATGAGCTTTAGTTGATCGGAAATCAGAGATTTTGTTTCTTCGAACTGGTCTAAGCAGTTGTCGTATATGGCGTAAGCAGATAATATAAAATTTTGTGGTAGATCTGAGTCGTCAGATTCTACAATGGCGTCATGAGCCGATTGGAGACGAATCCAGAAATTTTTAAGATTTTGGCTTTTTATTTCTAATAACGATTCAGAATTTCCTTGAATCGGTGAAGAGGCAAATCCAGTGCAGTATCTTGTTAAACTGTCACTTTCTGAAGTAAATATAGCAACCTGTTTTGGGCGTGTAGCTCCTGCAGGTGTATTTTGATTATTATTGTTGTTAACCATTTTTGCAATATAATGTTATTTATTTATATTTTAGTATATAATTTGATTTGTTAATTGGTATTAAAAACTGCGTTTTTTATTAATTAAAATATTTGATGTCCGAATAATTTGTATTTAGATACACCCTAATACTTGGACTTGTATAAGCTTATGTTTTGTGCAATTGAGAGCTCGTTGAAGAGATCAATTCGCTTTGTGCCTAAGTATGCACGAATTGTTATTATCTGCAATAGCAGATTGTAGATTAGAATATTGAGGTTCTGCACCGCGACCTAGGGTCTATTGTGCCCTCTCCTATATCACATGACCTCCCAGAGCCCCAGCAGCCTGAACAGTTGCAGTAGTTTGCCGGGCGCTAGTGAGGTGATGTGATCCCTGCTGATATAAACGGAATCCAGGGCCTTAAGACTTTTTCCACAGATTGCTGTGCAATCTAGGATTAGGTGTGCTGGTGTTTCCTGTTCCAGGTCACAGAACCGGCAGTTGGCACAGGAGACCATGCCCAAGTTGGACAGGGGCTTCCTGAGCTTACAGTGCCCTGTGTAGACTGAGACGACGAGACGGAATTTCTCACGGGGAGGTTAATTAATTCTTTAAACCTGGAGAGGTTATACCCCCTTAGAAACAGCTTGGCTTGGCGCATGCTTGCTG